>JAVJIF010016554.1:0-78689 GCA_038442645.1 Agave tequilana
ATATCTTCAAAAACTTGTTTAAATACATGTTTATAAACTATTTTCAGCATAACACTTAGCTTAAGATTTTTAAGGAATTTTTACAAATTTTCTAACTCAAAAATCTGCCCAGAAAACTTGTTTCCAGGCAGACCGGTCGACCGACCCTAAATATCAGTCGACCGGCTGCTGTGGCCAGACATGCACGAGGCTGTGCATGTCTGCCGGTCGACCGACCCTAAATATCGTCGACTGATTTTTGTGGTCTGCTCTCTTATCTTCGGTCGACTGGGTCGGTCGACCGATAGAAGGAAACTGTGTTTTCTTCTGTGAGATCGGTCGACTGGCAGTCGACCGGAGCCTCAACGGCTCTTTTGCCAGCAGAGCACCGTCGACCGGCAGTCGACCGGTAAGCCTGCAACAAGCCCAACGGCTCTTTCCTCTTTGGGCATTTCTGAAAAACTGTTTTGGGTTTCTCTTTAACAGAGTTTTTAGGAGTTGTTGGGTGCTTTTGCAGAAGATTTTAGCAGGAAAAATCAGGGTTTTAACCTATTCTCTCCCTATAAATAGTGGGGAATAGGCCTTAGTTATTTACCAAGAAAAATACAAGTTTTCATTGTTTTTCAAGAGAAAGAGAAAAATAGTTTAAAGCTTTCATTTCCACTCTTTTAAGTTGGATTTTCAGTTGTTGTTTTATTCTTAATATCACTCTACAACTGAAGCTTTTCTCACAAACACTTCATTGAGCCAAAAATTTCATATTCTTTCTATAGGTGAAGTTGTAAAAGTGTGAGAGTGTTTGTAAAAGAGAAAGAGTGTTGTGTCTAGTTGAGATCACCATTAATTTGTAATTCTTTGTTCTTGTGGAGACAAGTTCCTAAGGGGAATTTCTTTGTAAGGTGAAGCTACGGCTTGAGGTCTTTGGAGGCCTAACTTGTACGGGATCCTAAGGGGATAGTGGAAACCCTTCACACGGAGGTGAAGGCGGGGACTAGAGCTACGGGCTCGAACCTCGAAACAAATCACTTTGTTTGCGATTGGCTTGGCGTTCCTCTTGCTTAATTTCTTGCTTCAATTACTTCCAATTTATTGCTTGTGAACTAACCTTTACTTGTGCTATCCTTACTTGTTTATTTTACTTGCTTTCAATATTTCTTGATACAATACTTGTGTGCATTTCATCATCGCATTTCATACTTGAAATTGTTCATCACACCTCATACAACACACGGTTTGCATTGCGCACCTCTAACCCATTTAAGGGGAATTGGGAGGAAGGAGTTCAGAACCTTCGCAAGGGGTATTCGGCTCTTAGTCGTGTTTTTGAGAGATTGTTGCATCACTCACTTAAGTAAAATTTAAAAAGAGCATTAGATTAGCAATTACACCTATTCACACCCCCTCTAGGTGTATTTCAGTTTCAATATACGTTATTATGTTTAAACAGTGTTCATATTTAATTACATTTCATGCACGTCAACTATTGTTCACGTCCACATATACAAACTGAATTGCCTTGCGGATGTATTTATCTCCCTTAAACAAATCTTGTATATTATTCATGATTCTAGGCATTATGATACCCCTTGAAAACTTGACTGATTATACATAACATCTACCTGATAATGTTGATTTATGTTATTGAAAGTTACTGAGAAAATATTGTCGACCGTAACACTTTCATTGTTCCATTGTTCTACCGTTTACACGATAATATTGTTCACATTGTTATTATTACATTGATATTGTTATTGTCACCGTATCGTCCCAGTAATCGAAATAACATGGATATTGATTGTTATAAATGATAATGTAAATTGACAACTTACACTGGGATTGGGGAAATTGATGGAGGAGACAGCGTCTGTATTTTGGGTGGACCTAAGATATGGTTGCGCAGCCGAGATACGGTCCACTGCAGGGTTCCGGGGGATGACTGACATCCAGTATTGTTCATATTTCATTGTTATTGTTATTGACTACCTAGCGGTAGGAACTGGTTCAGCGCCAGGTGATTGAGCCGTGGTTCAGGGTATGTACGAACTCATGTAAAGCATGGACAATGTCTCTTCTATTAATTTCAATAACTTAGGACCCTGATTGACACGTATAGTAAACGTAGTATGAAATGCGTCTATTGCAGGTGGCAATTAGTGTTCGCTGACATAATAAATAACAAACTGAAATCTTACATTGACATTGTAGACTGAACTTGATATATTGACTGATTGTAAACATCTAATAATACTAATGAAACTGACTGTACACTTTACACCCGATTGGACATCTGATTTTGTATTGATTGGCTTTATCATTTTATATTCATGTTTTATATGTTACTTCTGTTTTATTCCAGCATATATGTTTCCTAGTTTGCTCATATTTATATCCGCATGTTTTTCCTTTTTTCTCTTATGCATTCACTAGGAGTTCTGACTCCCTGGATCTGCATATTCAGATTCAGGGCTATTTATTGTAGATCAGATATTTGGAGAGGATCATATTTACCTTGAGGAGCTGGAGTCTCTCCCTTTGATTATCGTATCCCTACTCTTTTAATTCATATATCACATCCTGTCACATTCTTTATTTTTATTCATATGCTATCATTGTGTTAGACTTTATATATATTATTGCAGTGATTTTTGATTTATGGTAGAAATTTATAACTTGTTCAGGTTACTTTAGGCTTAGCGTGTATACGTGGGGTTTTTTGTAACGCCCCGATCTCACGGATACAGGGACGTTATGGCGACGTACATACGCAAGGTGAAACCACCTCGCGCGTACATTAAGCCTCAGTACGGGAAATAGCCTCCATATACACAAGTGTTCCAGCATTAAATAAGTACAAGAATACCTGCAGAAAATATCAGTGAGCATGATAGAGAAAGAAACATGGACAAATAAGGAAATAAGACAAAAGAATCAAGATACCTATGAATCGTATAGGTGACAAGTCCCCTATGTGAATCCAATGACATTCTGACAGTATGATATCTCGAATCTCCAACTGGGCACGCAAACCCAGGGTCGTCAGAAAGCGACCTAGTGAGTGATAAAATGAAGGAAGTAGTAAATATATACGATAGTAATACATACACGATAATAATATATAATACATGATTCTGTAACAGTAATACCATATAGTAGGCATATCATAAGCAGTAGAAATATAAACATGTCATATTTTAATACCATCACTGCCTAGCATGTTATCATCGGGTCATGTCTATAGTCGTATCCGTTTTAATATAATAAATACTGTTGTATAGTGATGACGTGATGGAAATGAACATGCAGATATGCAGTATGCAACATAACGATACTACTATAGGTTGCATATATAGTAACGAGTTTGCAACGTATACATACAACAGAATATATGCAAGATATATGACAGTTAACAAATATCAAGAAGTGTAATAAGGTATACAGGTTACATGATTGTGGATAACATATCAGAAAGAATAACAAATAGAAAGGGACAATAATCTACAGTGTCGAGCATGTCAGGTGATTTATACAACAATAACAATCAGTACCACCTGATATTTTAATCAATCTCTTCCAGTGTCCCATACCACTGACAGTTCATACTGGAGCCGCACTCCAGTCGAATCCGGACATCGCCTACGGGTACCATTATCCAAACGAGAGAGTGACCAAATAACAAGTGTTCCCGACGTCACTATTGTTTATACTGTTTTATTATGTTATTGGAAACTCAATAGTCAAGGAGATCTAGTCAGGTGGGTGTACCCCGTGCATACCCGGGATCACGGCCTTAAACAGACCCCTGGCTGCTGAGACCAGGGCCAGCCCGCTAAGGCTGTAACATGTAACAGGAACTCAATGAGCTAAAATAATAACGGGAAACGGGAGCTCATGAGTTATAACAACGGTAGCCAACACTACCGCCGTCCCCTGCAGTGGGACAAACAATGGATCCAGACATCCACCCGATAAGATCTAGTCAACCGTCAAGTCTCCCACCAACCCATCTTATAGTTCATACATTTAATGTACACAAGGTGTCAGGAACAAGAAACAGTACATGATACATATAACACGATAACAGGACATGAGCTCAGTTGATAGCATGAAACACGATAACGGAAACGGGAAACAAGATGTGGAATTCTAGAGGTGGCCCCTTGGCTTGAATCCACGTGGCACTTACTTTCACCATCGCATATCAACAGCTCACATGTCCAGTAACGGTAATATCAATATCAGAACAGGAAATAATCATGTAACGGGAATACAGGACGAACTACTCATGTAACAATAATCCATGTGACATAAATAATGATCAATATAACGAGAATACAAGAATATCCATGAGTAATAATATAATCCATGATCCATGTAACAGGAACCATAGACAATCAATGCATGTAGACCGTGTGTCTATATAAGAGTGGTGTAAGAACATGAAGTAACTGGGCACAGAGTATCCATGTAGCGGTATCCAGTGTATAGCGTCTCAGTGTATCAGTGGTTCACGAACATGCGATAATAATGTCATGAATCTCCATATCTATGTAAGAGTGGAGACCTGTACATGGAACATCATGAAATAACGGTATCTAGTGCGTTCAGTGCATTAGAATGTCTGTGGGACGGTGATACTAGCACATGAAATATCTGTGTCGCGTATCCATAGCATAGTGACAATATACATGCAGCAGTAACGAAGTGACAATATCTAGTGAAGTGGTGTATCTATGTACCGTGGGACATAGTGTTGCGTGTAAGAGGATCTGTGTAAAGGTGATACATGTACATGAGATAACGGTGTCCCGTGTGACATGATATCCAAGTCATAGTGTGAACACTAATGTTTGCGTCTGGAATAGCATCTACTCGAGCGTCAGCTACTGCTAATAAGAATAACGATTCCTATATTCTGAATACGGTGGGTGCCACCTAATTATTATATATACATAATTCTCTATTTTAATTATCAAGTTATTGGCTACTTTACTTGTGACAATTGTTAACTTCTGGATCTCGATAACTAAACAATCATCCATATATATATATATATATATATATATATATATATATATATATATATATATATTATATATATATATATATATATTATATATATATATATATATATATAATATATATATATATTATATATATATATATATGTCCATTCATTTATAATAAAGCATGAGAACAATCATGTATGATTTCATTATATTGTAATAACAATCATGTATGGTTTAATTACAAGGATTTACTAACAATCACATTTTATTAAACAATAATAATAATGATTTCTGATAATCAAGTATTGGCAACCAATCAAGATCACTAAACATGATAAAATATAATTCATAAAAGAAAAACACTCACAAACTAGCCATGGGAAGGTAGTTCTCTTTCCCACGATCGCAACGGTTCCAGGATCGTCAGATCGGACACCGATGCTCCAGATATCGCCCGAACACTAAAAGTAATAGAAATGGGTTAAATATGTAATAAAAATATATCAATTGTAAATCGTATAAATTATCAGGGGGTTTTTATGTAATATTATCTTTATTTATTGGATGCGGGTTTGGGTGGCTAACAGGTCGGGTTTAGATCCACAACCCATACCCATAAATTAAGTGATGGGTTATTGGGTTTCAAAACCCTACCCAAAAGAATTAATGGGTTCGGGTTTACACCCGAACCCAACAAAGAAAGCAGCAGCAGCCAGCGGAGGCGTTGCAGCTACGCGCGGCGTGGCCTGCCAGCTCAGCTGGCCGGTGGTGAGGGAACCCGCCGGCGGTGGTTTAGCTGCCGCCGACGTTCAGGCCAAGAGAGAGAGAGAGTGAGAGAGAGAGGGGGAGAGAGAGAGAGTGAGATAAGGAGAGAGAGAGAGAGGGAGAACAGGGCAGCAGCGCTGCCCTGTGCCTGGCCGCGCAACTGCGTGGCCAAGCGGCTGGCGGCGGCGCTAGGGCGCCGGGGCGGCCTGGGCCTGCGCACAAGAGAGGAAGAGAGCGAGAGAGAGAGAGTGAGGGAGGAGAAGAACCACTAGAAAAGAAAAGAAAGAAAGAAGAAAGAAGAATAGGGGAAGAGAAGAAGAGGAGGAGAAGTAGAGGGAAAAGAAAAAGAAGAAGAAAAGAAGAAGAAGAAAAAGAGAAGGAAAGGAAGAAAAAGGGAGGGGTGGTGCCCGGCTTGGGGGGGTGGCCACCGACGGCGCGCCGGCCTGCCGCGACGGTCGACCTCCAACTTGGTGAACAGAGAGAGAGTGAGGGAGAGATGTAGAGAGAGAGACAGTGAAAGAAGAAAGAGAGAAAAGAGAGAGAAAGAAGAGAAATTGCGAGAGAGAGAGAGAGAGAAGGCGGTGGGGTTTTTGGGTTTTTGACTGAAAAGGGCGGTGGGGGAGGAAGGTTGTAGAAAAAGAAAGAGAAGGGAGAAAGGAAGAAATTAAAGATTAATTAAATAATATTATTTTAATGGGTTAAAATTTGACTAGTTCCGAACAAATTCCAAAATTTCTGTAAAATAGAGAATATTACATGGAAGAGGAATGTGAATCAAATTCATGAAATAAAGTCTGGTTTGTATATTAAAATTCCTGGAGTGTATCGCCGATACCGGGCGACACCGTTTAGCCCGAGTTTTGATAAATTCAGAAAAAATCCCCAAAATACCCTAACGTAGATAATATGATTCTAAACACAAGGTGAAAGCAAATTCCCAAAATGCAACTCCATTTGTGATAAAAATCGTAGAGCCGATTATCGGTATCGGTCGACACCGACTACGGAGATTTTTTAAAATAATCCAGAAAATTCCAGAAAATTCTAAAAAATCTACAATATTGAAAAATAATATCTGAAACTAAAATCGGCTCAATCTGACTATCAGGAAAGTCAAATCAATATTATACGTCATATCGCGTACTGATTTTGTGATACGTACATCAGGGAGCAGGGGTTACAATTTTCCTCGCGTATATATGTCGCCGACTCTTTTCGCGACTCCGTTTTCACATATTTTGGGAAGCGGGGCGTGACATTACCATAAGCTTTTTCTAAATCAATAAAGAATATATGCAAATTTCTCTTCTCTCTCGAAATCGCTATATAAGTTGACGAAGTAAAAGAATAGCCTCTGTCGTCGATCGCCCCAGCATGAACCCAAACTGGTCTCTGATATTGTAACATTCTGCCTTAGCTTGTGTTCAATACCCTTTCTTCCAAAACTTCATGGTGTGACACATGAGTTTTATTCCACGTTAGTTTGAATAACTCTAGATATCACTCTTGTTCTTATAGAGAGGTACTAAGGTACTCTTCCTAAACCTGTATTCATTCTATTTTTCAAAATTGTATTATTTTCCTGTATTAGTACTGATCCCCTATATCAGTACTGATTTCTTATATTCTTATCGATCTTCTGTATCGGTACCATTTTTCTGTATGCATACCGATCCTTGTATCAGTACTGTTTTCCTATATAGTGATGTCTTCTATACTTACCACTTGACATGCTATTACTTGCCATCTGACTCCTGCATGCTATCACCTGACTCCTGCTTGTTATTACCTGCCACATGTTTGATATCACTTATCACCTGCCACCTGATATATTACCACTTGCTTGTAATTATCATGTTTTGAGAATCCTGCCTGCGATCCTGTATTATATATACAGTGACCGTATTTCTAGTTCTTGTGTACTCCTGTAACTCCTGAACCTATCATGCTCTTATTATTCTTGTAAATATGATAATTACATAGTAATAAACTATAAAAAGATAACTTATACCAGGTAAGGGAAAAACTGATGGACTTCAAGTGGTGAATATATTTATAGTGGTATTAGATATATTGTGCAACTAAAACTTCCGGATCTACCTAAGGGCCCCCAGGTGTCCAAGGGGAGCGCTGACTCTCTACCTCCTGTTACATTCCTGAACGGGCATAATATAAGACCCACTTCCTATAGGCCTTGCGGCTGGTTCCGTACACTAGCAACAGAACACCCTGGGTGTTGGTCTCGGGCATATACGGGACCCACTATAAACATAACAAATTGGTATCATCATCAGTTTCCAATTACAACCTCGGCTTACTCATATATGAATGTATGTATGTTGGGATTCTAGGGCACATACCTAGAAATATGGGTAGGACGAGTGGTAATAATAATAAAGTGCTAATTAATAATTCGTGGTGCTATTTTGCACTTCGAGTTGTATATACTCCAATTACTGTGACATGGGATAAAGGTATATAATGAGAGTTTCCTTATTTGAATTATTCCTTTGACGTACTGGTCTCATGAAGCCGTGATCTGAGCTTGTGTAGCTGGTCTTGCTTGTATTCAATATTATCGATTTTATCAGCTTTCCATCGGTTTTATGATGTTTTCGCAGTTTAGGAGATAACATAGGTTATATGAACTCAGGATACCGTGACATGAGGTTTATGGTGTATATATATAAGGGTTTCCTTGTTTGGATTATTTCTTCAATGTACTAACCTCACAGATTGGTAATTTGAGTTTATAACTGGTTATGGTACATTTACCTTACTTGCTACCTCATTCCCTACTCATGTGTGTTTGTGTTCACGACACGGCTTTCAATACATGCTCTTTGATCTAGATTTATCGATACACATGTGCTTGTCCATGCACGTCACTTGGCATTCACCACAACACTCGGGAGTTTCTGACTCCCATGGATCCTCATGTCCAGATCCCAGAATTTGAAGCTTGTGAATTCTTCCGGTTGCTGATCAGAGATGTATAGAGAAAGCGTGGATCATCAGCAGACCGTCTGACGCCCTATCCTTCTAGGTCCCATGCTCATCTCCCGAGTTTCCCTTTTGTAACTCGTGAGAATTTTTTTTACTGTTCATAATTGTATATCTCTTTGTATTCTCGCATTTGCACGTATCGGTGATGTAATATTCTTATAACATTGTGTCACATCCTGTGATAATTTTGTACTTGTACTCATATGTTGGAACGTGTAATGCACCACGTATTTTCGTACTCTAATTCTTATATGTACTGATGCTTAGTGTATATATGTGAGGGTATTTTTGACCTACCTGTATACGTCGCAGTAACGTCTCTGTATCCGCGGGATCGGGGCGTTACAGTCTCCAATTCAATCTTCAATCCCCAAAAAGCGGATCCACGTCTCAAGATTTTAGGTCAATAGAATCAGCAAAAGATCAATTGTCACCGTCAAAACTTGAAATCCTACCTCCAGTCATTATGACTCCTGAATTCAAAGGGACACAGGATCTGGCCCAGAGAAATTTAGTCGTTCAATGCGACAGCTGGCAGTCAGTTGTATAACCGTGCAATTAAATCCTGAAGATCCATATTTTTTTAATCCTCGTCTGCCCATGAGCATCAAAACGATCTTAATGTATTAAAATGTCTCCTACTAACTCCGCTTTTCTGACTTCCCGTCTGTAGGCTCTAACAAGCGAGAGAGTAGGGACATCTGTAGTGGTCAAAATCTAACCTTGTCAAAGATGGCGACTCATGTCCCTCACTTTTCAACTTTTCGAGAAACATTAGAGCGAAGTTTATGTTATTCCCGACATCCTTAAAATCATCTCCGCTCTGAAGACTTCAGCTCTGAATCAAGTATCTCAAGCAACAGATCGCCCCTGATCCCCGCCGACAGTTACGCAATCTTATTGTCTTTCACGTTCATAACGTGCTATACTACTCAGCGCAGGCAGTTATGGAACCGATTTCTCTGCATGCAGTCCTAGCAAATCAACATTACTTATCGCGGCCGTTACAACAAGTCCACATGTGCAAATCATGCAATGACGATGACCTCATCTGCAACCGTCTTCCTCCATGCCTACAACCTAGTAAAGCATAAGTAGACCCTCCTCTTCTAATGAGAAGGATGACTTCGACACTTTCTAGGCGACCTCTTGAGACGCTGATACTTTGACACTTTTAGACCTTTGATGTCTCCAGATTCAGGTAACTTCCATTATCTAAGAATTATAGTGAAGCTCTTCCTTCTTCGTGATTTTTTTCAACTAAGGGTTTTCATGTAAAATCTTGTGGCTCTCTCTGTTTTATGTTATGCTTTGTTTGCGTGCACTACGCCACTATATCTCTCTCTTGTGGTGAGAATCGACTGTCCAATCACTTGTAACGGAAAATCGCTACCACAATTTTCAAAACATAACTGTTTATTATTTTATAGGTCATAATATATATTCAGTGAAAAATGAAGATGAATGTAACCCTAACTGTCTAAATTATTTTAGAATTATGATTTAAGAAGTGAATCGTCCAGTATTAAAATAATAATGAAGAGGACACAAATCGAAAAAATACGAACCTTCTTGAATATGACTTTGGTTTTTTTGGTTTTTCTTTTTCTTTTTCTTTTTTATTTCCTTTTTTGGAGCATAGATTTCTCTTTTTTTCTTTTTTTCTTTTTGAGCAAGGACCATAGTTGGGACTTTCTTGGAATTTTTCATAAACCATTTAAAGTATTTTATCAATAACATAAATCTCACTACAGTGACGAAGCCAAAGTGGACAAGAGGAGACGTGTTCTCCTAGCCTCCCCTGAAAAAACTTTAGTTTCTTTAAAAAATATCAGCAGGCAATGACACATCTGATCTATTATTTTAACCACAACTATTATTCGCGCCACACGACTTTAAAATGCGGGCTCGCCACTGCCTCACTGACGTAAGCCTCTCTGGCGGTTGGCTTCTTATTTGGTACTAATAACGGCGTTGCCATGGCATTTGCCCTAAAATATAATCATCCCACTGAACCTTCGCCAACTCTCCCCAAATGAAATACACATGTCAAGTCCCAGTGACAACCCACTTTTGAAGCAAACAAACAATAAAATAAATCCTATTAGAAAAACAAGAGTGGACCACTAGAGTGAGCTGGCAAGTCAGCGATATCTCATATCCTAATAGATTATATGTACGCCCCCACAAAAAAAGAAAAAAAATCATGTACCAAAAACAAAAACAATAGCATACATTAACCCAGAAGAGAGATCTAACAAATTAACTATCAATTCATGCGCAACTCCAAAAATTTTTCACCTCTTAAACACAGTAAAAATAAAAATGTAAAAAAAAAAAGGGAAAGCAAGAGAAAGTGACGTGCAGTTCTCAATGGCGGAGGATGGGAGGAGGTGAGGGCGTGGCCCCCGCTTCCTGAACCATCCTCAGTCGTCCCTCTCTACTTCCACCTCCACTTCCATTCAACTTACTGTAACTCACTTCCATCAACTTTTCCGCCTTTTTCGCGGGCTCCGACCTGCATCTCATCAGCCCCGCCGGCGACCGCTGCAGCTGCTGCTGCGAAGTCGACGAGCATCGGCTCTCCTCCTCTACGTCCTTGGAGCTCAAATTACAAGAATCTCCCCCCCTCTCCTTGATCCCTTCTCCCTTTACTTCCTCTTCTTCGCTCTCTGATGCCGGCATCGGTGACACCGGGACCTGCACAGGGCGAGTGCAGACGGCCGGTTGTGCGGCGCCGATCCGCACCGCATCAGCAACAACGCATTCTTTGGAGGCGAATGCGTTGCTGCTGATGCGCCGCCCACTCCGCCGGCAGAAGACGAGGAGACGAAAACTCTCGTCTCCTCGTCTTCTTCATCCTCTTCCTCCTCCTCCTCTGACTCCGTTTCCACTTTTATTTCTCTCACGAAAGCTATCGGCGGCGCTGCCTCCGCGCCGACGGCTCCTCCGCCGACTTCTGCTTGCTCCTCCAGCAGAAGAAGAATCTGTACGGCCTGCAGCAGTAGCGGGAGGGCTTCTTCTTCTTCTTTGCCCTCCGGGGGAAGATTTTGCAGAGTAGAGATCTCTCGAGGCACGGGCATCGCAGCGAAGGATCAGATCTGTTCGATTTCGGCGAGGTCTTCGTGGTGCTGCTGCTGCGGTTCTTGTTCTTCTTGCGGATGCGGACTTGACCGATGCAGGTGACTTTAGGGGAAGAAGGCTCGCTTCCTTCGGCGAGAGCGGGCTCGAGTGATGACGAGGAACGGCCCGCGCTCTTGCTCCTGGACACGAACATTGGGCTCGATCGGGCCCGGCTGCGGCTGCCGCTCTTCCCGCGGAGCAGCCCGGCGAGGCCTGGGGCCGGGAGCTTCTCGGCCCGGCCCGGGCTCGACGAGACCACGGCCTTGGGCGTGGCCGCTGGCTTCATGGAGAAGGGAGAGGAGAGAGAGAGAACTGTCGGGGAAAAAAGCGAGAGAGATTGTGATATCAAGCGCGCGAGTGGGGGGGAGGTGAGAGAGAGAGAGGGCGCAGGGAGTATCCTATTCTAGATAGGGAAGTGGAAGCTCGAGATCTGTTTTGAGACAATGACACGTTGCCCTATTGGGCGGCGAGCTGAAAGAGAAGATGGGGTCGCGTGTGTGGGCCCCCTTCCTCAGGCTTTGGTTTATGCATGTGAGTCGCACACACATTATATGAGAGCTAATCTCGTATTAACACATGAATAGGATGTTAAAAAAGCCCAAAGACTTTAAAGTTTTGTAACTGTGGTGTTAATTTTTTGCTGTGTGATCAGACGATCGATCTACACTACAAACGAGAGTATATGTTTAAAGTATAAATGTAAAATAATAAACACAATACATAAAGCAGATGGAGACACAATATTTTTATGTGAAAACGTAAATCGGAAAAACCATAAGGAGGAGAAAATTTACTATAATTCACTGGTTTACTGGAATTACGTGCATGTATTTTATTTTTTTGAGTTGGGATCTGATAGAAACTCCAAAGTTCTAATGGAAAGTCGGGGGTCTCCTCCCTCGTAGAGAAGAATGTCTATTTGTACTGAACTGTAGGACCTGAGGCGAATGGAGCGTTCGCGAGATTTGTGTAGATGCACGATTTTCATGTGCGAATTTGTTGTACAGGATAGTTGAGATTACATGTAAGAAATTTCATAACTGTCCATCTTGAGCGCATGGGCATTACACGTTTTCAATGTGGGAGAGAAGAGGCGGCATGATTGCAGGTTGAGATCTCGATGGTTGTTACTGAGAGCTTCCGGGTGAAGTCAGAGATGTTAGACTGTTGGTGACTCCGGAGAGTGATACATCCGGAATCAGGGTTCGCTCCGGGACAACCTTGGGTGGCGGAGCTTTGGAGGTTGACTTGAACTCGGGCTCGAGTGATTCTGAGAACTGTGGATGCTCTCGGGAGGGTCTGATGTGACAGAGACAGTTGATTGTTGTGAAAACTTCAAAAAGGGGACTCGGTTACTTAGACACGTGTCAGCATCTTACTGAGAGTCAATTTTTGACCACTACAGATGCCCTCGCTCTTACGCTTGCTGAAGCTTATCAGATGGAAGTCAGAAGTGCATAGTTGGTTGAGATCTTTAAATGCCTTAGATTCTTCAGGATGACTTGGATTATTTTGGATGTTGGAGAAGGGACGGATCTAGTCCATTAATACGAATCTTTGGGATTTCGCCTGGAGATTGTGCGATTGGATGACAGCCGGCGTGTCTATTGATTAGATTGGTATGAAATCTGTGATTGGCGTCTTTTTGAATCCTGGCGACATAATGACTAAGATCGTGTGGCAAAGGCAGTCAATATCCTGCAGATTTGGTTGACAGAGGATCTCGGGATGTTGACCGGCTTTTTCGAAGATTGGAGATTTGAAATGGGGACATTTCAACTCCTCGATCTTTAAATAGAGTGGAATCCTAGGATTGGAATTGCTTATCTTCTCTCTGAAAAATTCTTGCTTCCAAGCCTTTTGCTCTGATGGGTTACAATGTCGTTCTTCTTCTTTGTTCGGTGAAAGAAAGAGAGGGAGAAGATGGGGATGATGGGAATGGCTGTCGGGCTCTTGCTGCTTGGGAGTCTGGTTGGTGCAAACATCAGTCATCGCGATGAGCTTGTCGCAAAACATCAGTTTTCGCGACAAAGCTTTGCTATCAAGAAGGATGGACTGGGCTTTCAATTTAACCTGGTTTGCTCGTCTGATCTCTGATCAGACCAATCAGCTCTCATCTGGGCTCATTGTTCTTCTGTAACACCCCACTCCCCGAATACGTACTTAGTTGCGTATTCATATTTTCTGATTATATTTTTTAATTTAATTCATGTATTTGTTTTATATTATGAGTTATTTATATGATCATTTTGCCTTGGATCTGGATTCGTGAACTCGGAGTCAGCCCTACTCTGAACCGGGGGACCGATCCTAGGGTATTGCTCGATTTGGACTTTTTGATATTCTGATTTGATCGATTTCAGTTTAAAACATTATTTTCTAATATTCTAGATTTTTCGTGATTTTCTGAAATTTTCTGAATTAAGTTGAAAATCTTCAAAACCGGGGTCGACCAATACCGCGGACTGATTCTCGGATTTTTAATTTACAAACAGAGTTGAAATTCTAAAAACGGCTTTCCTGTAACTTCTTAAAATCACATTTTTCTATCTAAATACTTTTTCTGAGAATTTTCTAAATTTATCAAAATTCCACTGGATTTGGTGTCGGCCAGTATCGCTGGTTGATTCCAGGAATTTTAGTTTGCAATTGGAATCAAATTTCTAAATTCTGCTTTCATACTTCTTAGAATTATGTTTTCTCCTTTCTGGCATTTTCTGAGATTTTTCAGATTTTATCAAAATCCGGCCGACCCGGTACAGACCGGTATTGACGGTTGACTTCAGGATTTTTATTTTGAAAATGGGATTGAATTTCTGAAAATCGATTTCATCAAAAATCTTTATATAATATTTATTATTTTTGAGAATTTTTGGGAAGCTTTTCAAGCTACTTTAATTTTTGAACTTTTCTGGAGTTTTCGGTGTTTTCCCAGATACCGGAATTTGATCCAGATATTCTACTTTTTCTCTTTTTCTCTCTCCTCGCTAGACGCGAGTTTCTCCAACCTGGATTCCACATTTAATGCAGGGATGCTCTTCATACTGCATTTAATGCTTGTCCTGCAAGATCAATTCTGAACCATATTTTTTTGTCTTTTCTGTCAAACGCAAATCTCGCGTTTTTACTCCTAAACGCGGCTTTTATTTCCGCGTCTGGCTCCCTTTTCCTTAGACGCGGATCCCACCTATATGAGACGCAGCCCATCTTGTTTGAATGAAACGCAAGTTTCATTTAATAGGATGGGAATGGCAATATTAAAATATTATCAATTCCCTTATATAACCACCCCCTTTCTTTCCTTCTCTTTCATTTCCTTTTCTTTCTTCTTCCTTGTTCCAGTAGCCAACGAATGGCAGCCATGGTGCTTCCCTTGGCCGGCCATCTTCTCCACTCTCCCCTCCATTTTCACCGCAACACCACCACCTCTTTCTCCTCCATCTCCTCCATTCCAACAACAACAACCACAACAACACCACCTCTACCATCTTCTTCTTTCTCTTCTTTTCCACCAAATAACCCATTTCCACCACCACCTTCTCCACCATCTCCACCACCACATACTCCACCTTGGCCACCAACGACCATGCCATCTTCCTCTCCTCGTCGTGCTCTTTCCGACGAGCTATTAGTTCGCTCTCCGAAACTCTTTTTGTAAAACTCTAAAAATCCATTTTGTACTAGACTTACACTCCATTCTTGACTTGGCTTGGAGCCTTGGCCGCCATCTTCGGCCAACTCCGGCCATCTCCGGACGCCGCCGGCGACCACCGGCCATGGCCGATTACCACCCCTTCCCTTCTCTTCTTTCCTTTCCTTCTTTCTTTCTTTCCATTCTTTCTTTCTTTCCTTTCTTTTTCCTTTCCCTTCTCTTTCCTTCACTGTTTCCTCCCAAAACCTGCGTCTCTCTCCCCCCATCCATGTGTCTCTCATTTTCTCATCTCCCTATCTCTCTCTTTCTCTCTGTTAATTGTTGACGCGGATCTCACCTCCGCGTCCAAGCAATTCCTTAACGCGAATCTTCGCGTTCTTGACATTTGTATAACGCGGCCTTCGCGTTCTTGTATCGACGCAACGCGGAGCCCATGCCCGGTCTGTGTCCTTCTCGTGTCAACACGACGCGGAGCTCATGCCCGCGTCTGTGTTCTTCTCATGTTATAACTTGAACGCGGGTCTCGAACCTCGCGTTTGTGGCATCTAAGCGACGCGACTCCCGCGTCTGCGACCCCGCGTCTCACTCTCAAGCTCGCACCCCCCTGTACATAATCTCTCTCCCTGTACTTCTCTCTCTAGTTCTCACTTTCTCTCTCGTCTCTCTCGTCTCTCTCATTCTCTTTCTCTCTCTTGATTTTCTCCTCTCTACCTATCACTCTCTTTAACGCGTTTAAGCGTTGGTTACCTGAATTCCGGAGATTGGGGATTTCACTGTGATTTTTTAAGATTTAGGCGAGTGTTCTCGCTTTCCTATTGGCTTTCCCGCTTCGTCGGATCGACTTGATTGTCTTATGTATTTGTATCTGGAACTAACACCTTCTCTGCAGGTACCCTAACCTCCGGGTATAACCTTTGAGGTTTAAAGTCCTCGGACTTTCTCTATGCTACGCCTGGTAGGCGGACCTAGTGTCAACACTTTACCGTTTATTCCATTCGAGTGTAATTACCCTGTGAGCATGGCCTCCCGTGAGTAGTAGTATAGCGTTCACACGCTTACTGCGACACGTGTGTCTAGCTACGCTGCGAGTGGTAACCACGCCGAGCGTGATAGCATTTAGTGTTGTACATTAGCTTCGCTCCAGCTTGCTCAGCTCTACTTGATTGTGCTCAGCTATTATTTTATCACTTGCCAAGTACACACTTGATATATTAACACTTGACATGCTTTTGCTTGATACCTACCATCTACATGCTAATACCTGACACCTGTCTATATCACTTGTCAACTGTTGTGTCATCACCTGACACTCGACTTGCTACTTGACACTTGCTTCTTGCTATGATATGATGTATCACCTGCCTCTAAACATATTAATACTTGACCTGTGATTATCACATTTACGGGAATACTATACTTGTTATCCTGCATTACATGCAGTGACTTGAATCTTGTACTTGTTATCCTGTATTATATATATAGTGACGTGAATCTATAGTACTCATGTACTTCTGAACTCCTGATCATGTCTTATACCCGCTATTCCCGTAAATTGACAATTACATAATAAATCATAAAAAGGAACAACTTACATCGGGTCGGGGGAAACTTGCGGCTATCAATATATGTTCGTGTTTACAGTGGCACTAGGTATGTTGTGCAACTAAAACTTCCGGTCTGACCTGTGGGCCTCCAGGCGACCGAGGGGAGTGCTGGCTCCCTCCTTCCTGGTACCATCTTGATAAGGGCATTCTATAAGACCCTCCTGATCGCCTTGCGGCAGTTCCGTCCACCAAGCAACGGAACAATCCTGGGCCGTGGTCCCGGGTATATACGGGACCCACTGTAAACATTGTTCGTTGATACCCCCGTTGGTTTCCAATAACAACCTTGCCTTACTCAGATGTGGATATATGTGCGCTGTGACGCTAGTTCACATATCTAGACATCAGGGTAAGACGAATAATAATAATAATAAAAGATGCCAGCTAGAATCTGTAGTATGCCTTGCCATGTTTGCTTGTATCGGATTTTACTTCGGATTTTCGATTTTATGATTATTATACTGTACTAGTCCATATCCTGCCTTCTACTTGTATTCTATTCCACTTGTCTCCTGCTCTTATCTGATCATACAATGAGTCTTCCCTGTTTGATATCATATGCTGTATATCTACTTGCTCCTGCATGCTTGTGCCTACGACACGGTTTTTATGTTTATGATCCAGATTTATCGATACACATGTGCTTATCTATGCTCGCCATCTGGCTTCCACATCACCACTCGCCGGGGAGTTCTGACTCCTCTGGATCCTCATGTCCAGGTTTTGGAGCTTGGAGAGTGTGGATTCTCTCAGTTGCTGATCAGAGTGGCGCAGCGGTAGCGTGGATCTCTAGCAGACCGTCCAGAGCCTCATCCTTCCAGGCCCTCATGTACGGCTCTGGAGCTCTTCTGCTATGACTCTGAGCCATCTTTTGTACTGTTCATACTTGTACATCTTCTTCCATTCTCGCAATTGCGCCATATTGGTGATGTAATATTCTTATAATATTTATCACTTCCTGTGATAACTTTGTAGCTGTACTCATGTGTTGGAATGTATAATGCACTACGTGCTTCCGTACTCTGATTCTTGCATGTACTGATGCTTAGCGTATATACGTGAGGGAATTTCTGACCTGCGTATATACGTCGCAGTAACGTCTCCGTACCCGCCGGATCGGGGCGTTACAGGGTGGTATCAGAGCCTAGGCTCTCACATCCTAAGTACAACCAGTCGGCAAATTAATGGTAAAGAAATTTGCAACTGGAATGCATGAGTCATGGTTATACAATCCAACTATAAGTACAAAGTTTTCCATTCTCTCTTGATATTCTTACCCTTGAATTCTGAAGTTCTCCCATCCCTTCATACTTCAGTTTCTCGTTATTCTTGGACCAACTCGGACATGGAAAGACGGGAAAAATCATAACGGTTCTGTTTCTTCTTAGAGTGGTCCTAATGGAGGAAGTGTTGATTTGAGATGATTTTTGCAAAATATGATGAAAAACTAACAAGAACAGACGAAGGTCCCGCACCAAGAATCATTGGTTGCACTCCGGGAACAGAAGCCAGGCAACATGTTGGATTTCAGAAAATTACAGCCGGCAATCTTTTCAAGCATGGAGGAGCCCTGGATGCATAGAAGTGGCTAGTAAACATGACGGATCTTCTAAAGGTAACTTGAATCCCTGACGAGAACCAAGTGGAAGTGACCAAGATTTAGTTAAAAGATGTAGTCAGGACGTGGTGGTTGGTAAAAGCAGCGAGACTAGAAAAGCCCATCACTTGGGACCAGTTCTCGAAGAATTTCTATGAAAATATTCTTCTCTGTAATAGCTCAGAAAGAAATGAAGGAACGATTTATCAAATTGCAGTAAGAAGATTGAATTGTAAAAAGTACACTGCAAAATTTCTAAGGCATAGTCGGTCGGTGTCTTACATGGTGGTTGACAAGGAGAACCGAGCAAGTAATATTTTAGTAAGAAATGAAGATGAGGATCAAGATGTTTCTTATTCCCAAGCAGCCCAAGAGGTATTCTCAAGTTTTTTTGTCATCATCCGGGAAGTAGAACGGACCCGGAGAAGAAAGATCAGGATGAGAGGCAGATGGAGTTGGCAAAGAGACCCTCTCAGTTGATGGAAAGTTGAAGACTTAGACAGGCCCCTGGATGCCCCACTAGCTAAGCCATCGCTCCAAACTTGCCCTCAATATATGACATGTGGGAATTGTCTGAAGCCGGGCACCTACAACGCAACCGCCAGAAAGGTCATGAATTATGTCATATATGAATCCGGAGATTAGTTGAAAAGTAACTGTCTGTTCAAGGAAGCAGAGAACATTACACCGATCAGACCAATTCATCCAATATCACCATTGGAAGAGAATTCAAGACCTACTGGCAGAGTAAACTCGCTTCATCCCCAGCATCAAGCATGGAGTCATACGCAAAAGAGATCAAGAGCTAGGGCACATGGTAGAAGGAGGCAAACATATAATCTGACTGAAGGGGAAGTCAGGATACTGATAAAGTGAGAACAGAAAAGGATGCTTAATATCTGAAAAGGGAAGGTACTGACCGTAACCATTGTCCCCATTTTTAGCATGTCCGGGAGTTGGTAAATACTCTACATGAAATCTTTCTCATTGCACTATCATCACCATCTTAGTCCGTCCGTGTCTACTTCCCTATTTCATGATTACTATCTCTTCTATTTTTACTATTCTGATTTTCATAATCCTTATGCCAACTTAAGATATGCGTAGACTAGTGAGATAACAGCAGGGCAGATGTGGTTCGCTCTCATTATGTTCTGGCACTCCTCGACTCTGGTACATCACATTGTCTTATATTAGACAGATCTTCGGCGTCACATTATATTCTTGAATTTATGGATACATCATGGGAGACCAGTACATCAAGTGGACTAGTCATCGCTTATATAATCAGGTAGACTGTATCATTACATGAGGAGTGTCAGTATATAACAGTATTTCAGAATCAGGACTTCTGGCAGACAGAGTTATGGTATTTTCTTTTTTTATTACTCCAATAGCGATCATGATATCTTCAACTATGCTTATAGGACTCAGGTATTCTCAGAGCTGATCTGCCGTCAGGTTATTATTCAGAAGACAGTATTCGAGACTCGTTTCGATTCTTATGATTTCTTGATCGCGTTCTCAGAGCCACTAACTTCTGGCAGTCTTTATTGATTTGGTGGACCATGGGCTCCGCTAGCCTCGTCAAGCGAGGGTCGTGTTCTAGTCACCCGAGAACCAAACCGGGTGTGGACTTCGCTACACTCTGGTGCTTAGCATTTAGCGTTGTGTTACGCGCTGGCTTCGCCGCGTGAGCTTCGCCAAGTGCGAGCCTCGTAGAGCATTAGCTTCGCTGCACCCTAATTCTTAACACCTGAGCTGTGTTACGCGATAGCCTCACCTAGGCTTGGCTTTGTCCGTGGCTAGTTCCTTCAGTGCTTAGCACTCTAGCCCGTTCCTCGGATTTCTTCTGCCTAGCGTGCTTTCATGGATCCGCTGAACAGAGTTTCATCACTGTATCTGAGCTATCGCCATGATCCTTGTCAATGATCCACTCGGCCAATCTTGCAAGGCCCAGATATCTTAAACATGTTTCATCTGCAGTCGGTTATCATTCAGAAGTCAGTATTCAGAATTCTTCACAGTTATTCTATATTCTTGACCACGTCTTTCAGAATTAGCAACGCCCAGTTTACGAAAATTCTTAATTATTGGTCTTCTTGATTTATACTCAGCATTATCAAGGTTTTCTTTATCTTGGGTATTCTGGTTTATTTCGGGGAATTAATATGTATGTGGCACATTATTAATTCTACTGCAGACTCTTTATCAAGGACAACATCATGCCATGCAGGATTTTATATTTATGGATTTCAGCACTACGGATTTCTATGGATTTCATCGGCTTTGGTTCACAGTCTGATTGAAGTATTATTGATTATCTCACCAAGCTATCTCACTTTATATTATTCAGAATGGGTTAATCTTTTGAAGTTCTGACAGTGTTCTTTTATAAGCAGACAGCAGATCAGTGTTAAGATGGCACCGTCAGAGGATGTATCTATACGGCAGAAGTGCAGAGATGCCTTAGCCCTGAGTTAGCCGTTTAATCGATCTGGGAGAACAGCCCACAGTTATTCATATCTTGATTGGCATAATCCTCATTCCTATCCTTTCTGTGTTCATCTTCCCCTTATCGAAATTGCGAGTGACGCAATTTTTTATAAGGTGGATGGAGTGTAACACCCCGCTCCCCAAATACGTACTTAGTTGCGTATTCATATTTTTTGATTGTATTTTTTGATTTACTTCCTGTATTTGTTTTGTATTATGAGTTATTTATATGATCGTTTTGCCTTGGATCTGGATTCGTGAACTCGGAGTCAACCCTACTCTGAACCGGGGACCGATCCTAGGGTATTGCTCGATTTAGACTTTCTGATATTCTGATTTGACCGATTTCAGTTTCAAGCATCATTTTTTAATATTCTAGAGTTTTCGTGATTTTCTGGAATTTTCCTGAATTACGTTGAAAATCTTCAAAACCGGGGTCGACCAATATCGCGGACCGATTCTCGGATTTTTAATTTACAAACGGAGTTGAAATTCTAAAAACGGCTTTCCTGTAACTTCTTAAATACATTTTCTGTCTAAATATTTTTTCTGAGAATTTTCTAAATTTATCAAAATTCCACTGGATTTGGTGTCGGCTAGTATCGCTGGTTGATTCCAGAAATTTTAGTTTACAATTGGAATCAAATTTCTAAATTCTACTTTCATATTACTTCTTAGAATTATGTTTTTTCCTTTCTGACATTTTTTGAGATTTTTCAGATTTTATCAAAATCCGGCCGACCCGGTACAGACGGTATTGACGGTTGACTTCAATATTTTTATTTTGAAAATGGGATTAAATTTTTGAAAACCAATTTCATCAAAAATTTTATATAATATTTATTATTTTTGAGAATTTTTGAGAAGCTTTTCAAGCTACTTTAATTTTTGGACTTTTCTGGAGTTTTCGGTGTTTTCCCAGATACCGGAATTTTATCCAGATATTCTACTTTTCTCTTTTTCTCTCTCCTCGCAAGACGCGAGTTTCACCAACCTGGATTCTACATTTAATGCAGGGATGCTCTTCATACTGCATTTAATGCTTGTCCTGCAAGATCAATTCTGAACCATGCTTTTTTATCTTTTCTGTCAAACGCAAATCTCGCGTTTTTACTCCTAAACGCGGCTTTTATTTCCGCGTCTGGTTCCCTTTTGCCTAGACGCGGATCCTACCTATATGAGACGCAGCCCATCTTGTTTGAATGAAACGCAAGTTTCATTTAATAGGATGGGAATGGCAATAGTAAAATATTATCAATTCCCTTATATAATCACCCCCTTTCTTTCCTTCTCTTTCATTTCCTTTTCTTTCTTCTTCCTTGTTTCCAGCAGCCAACGAATGGCAGCCATGGTGCTTCCCTTGGCCGGCCATCTTCTCCACTCTCCCCTCCATTTCCACCACCAACACCACCACCTCTTTCTCCTCCATCTCCTCCTCCAATCCAACAACAACAACCACAACAACACCTCCACCATCTTCTTTTTCCTCTTCTTTTCCACCAAATAACCCATTTCCACCACCACCTTCTCCACCATCTCCACCACCACATACTCCACCTTGGCCACCAACGACCATGCCATCTTCCTCTCCTCGTCGTGCTCTTTCCGACGAGCTATTGGTTCGCTCTCCGAAACTCCTTTTGTAAAACTCTAAAAATCCATTTTGTACTAGACTTACACTCCATTCTTGACTTGGGCTTGGAGCCTTGGCCGCCTTCTCCGGCCAACTCCGGCCATCTCCGACCGCCGCCGGCGACCACCGGCCATGGCCGGCTACCACCTCTTCCCTTCTCTTCTTTCCTTTCCTTCTTTCTTTCTTTCCACTCTTCTTTCTTCTTTCCTTTCTTTTTCCTTTCCCTTCTCTTTCCTTCACTGTTTCCTCCCAAAACCTGCGTCTCTCTCTCCCTCCATCCATGCGTCTCTCATTTTCTCATCTCCCTATCTCTCTCTTTCTCTCTGTTAATTGTTGACGCGGATCTCACCTCCGCGTCCAAGCAATTCCTTAACTCGAATCTTCGCGTTTTTTACATTTGTATAACGCGGCCTTCGCGTTCTTGTATCGACGCAACGCGGAGCCCATGCCCGCGTCTGTGTCCTTCTCGTGTCAACACGACGCGGAGTTCATGCCCGCGGCTGTGTTCTTCTCATGTTATAACTTGAACGCGGGTCTCGAACCTCGCGTTTGTGGCATCTACGCGACGCGATTCCCGCGTCTGCGACCCCCGCGTCTGCGAACCCCGCGTCTCACTCTCAAACTCGCGTCCCCCTGTACACAATCTCTCTCCCTGTACTCTCTCTCTCTCTCTCCATGGACTTCTCTCTCTAGTTCTCACTTTCTCTCTCCTCTCTCTCATTCTCTTTCTCTCTCTTGATTTTCTCCTCTCTACCTATCACTCTCTTTAACGCGTTTAAGCGTTGGTTACCTGAATTCCAGAGATTAGGGATTTCACTGTGTTTTCTAAAGATTTAGGCGAGTGTTCTCGCTTTCCTATTGGCTTTCCCACTTCGTCGGATCGACTTGATTGTCTTATGTATTTGTATCTGGAACTAACACCTTCTCTGCAGGTACCCTAACCTCCGGGTACAATCTTTGAGGTTTAAAGTCCTCGGACTTTCTCTATGCTACGCCTGGTAGGCGGCCTAGTGTCAACACTTTACCGCTTATTCCATTCGAGTGTAATTACCCCGTGAGCATGGCCTCCCGTGAGTAGTAGTATAGCGTTCACACGCTTACTGCGACACGTGTGTCTAGCTACGCTGCGAGTGGTAACCACGTCGAGCGTGATAGCATTTAGTGTTGTACATTAGCTTCGCTCCAGCTTGCTCAGCTCTGCTTGATTGTGCTCAGCTATTATTTTATCACTTGCCAAGTACACACTTGATATATTAACACTTGACATGCTTTTGCTTGATACCTACCATCTACATGCTAATACCTAACACCTGTCTATATCACTTGTCAACTGTTGTGTCATCACCTGACACCCGACTTGCTACTTGACACTTACTTCTTGCTATGATATGACGTATCACCTGCCTCTAAACATATTAATACTTGACCTGTGATTATCACATTTACGGGAATACTATACTTGTTATCCTGCATTACATGCAGTGACTTGAATCTTATACTTGTTATCCTGTATTATATATACAGTGACCTGAATCTATAGTACTCATGTACTCCTGAACTCCTGATCATGTCTTATACCCGCTATTCCCGTAAATTGACAATTACATAATAAATCATAAAAGGAACAACTTACATCGGGTCGGGGGAAACTTGCGGCTATCAATATATGTTCGTGTTTACAGTGGCACTAGGTATGTTGTGCAACTAAAACTTCCGGTCTGACCTGTGGGCCTCCAGGCGACCGAGGGGAGTGCTGGCTCCCTCCTTCCTGGTACCATCTTGATAAGGGCATTCTATAAGACCCTCCTGATCGCCTTGCGGCAGGTTCCGTCCACCAAGCAACGGAACAATCCTGGGCCGTGGTCCCGGGTATGTACGGGACCCACTGTAAACATTGTTCGTTGATACCCCCGTTAGTTTCCAATAACAACCTTGCCTTACTCAGATGTGGATATATATGCGCTGGGACACTAGTTCACATATCTAGACACCAGGGTAAGACGAGTAATAATAATAATAAAAGATGCCTGTAGGCTGTCTAAAAATCACCAAGACAAGCCACCAAAACACAGAGATCCAAGATCCAGGCGCAAGGCTAAATGTGACAATCAAGACGCGAGAGATAGCCCGCGTCTCAGCATCAAGGCGCGTCAGCCCGAAGCCTGCGTCTCAGCATTAAGGCGCGTCAGCCCGAAGCCCGCGTCTCAGCATCAAGGCGCGTCAGCCCGAAGCCCGCGCCTCAGCATCAAGACGCGTCGGCTCGACACCCACGTCTCGGTTGCAACTACCCCGATTATGGCGCCATCCGCCGCCCATATAGCGGGGAAGTTGGCCCTCATCGTGGAGCACTTTTAGGGGGCACGATCACCCCCTAAAAACCCTATAAATAGTCCCGTCACTATTGAAGGAAGGAGGACAATTGACGACGAGAAGAAAAAAAAGACGACAATCAAAGGAGAGATCAACGACAGAGAGAGAGAAAACCCTTCAGCGAGCTTACTGAATACTAGCCGCTCTTCGCCTACCTCCTCTTCTAGAGTTTTGGTAGACGGAGCTGAGTTACTCCCTCTACCGACCGAAGAGAAGATCCCCGACGGTCCGAACAGTCATCCGGTCAACGGAGAACAAGATTCACTCTCCACCGCCACACGAAGAACCCAGCATTAAACAAAGGGGGGATTCAAGATTCAACATCCTCCCTCCCTTGTAACCGGAAGATTAAGCCGGCTGTAATCTTTTCCATCTGATTCCAGGAAGCGTTACGCCAGCCAACCCCTCTCCGTGTCAAACAAGAGATGGCGACTCCGCTGGGGACTACTTTCGTCACTGACGAACAGATCGTGGCGCAGGATGATGTTCTCCGTAAGGGGAAGATGGTCGAAACACTCGTTGTCGAGTTCGACCAGGCGAAGTATGAAGAGTTCCTCTCTTCTGGCTCCAAGAGCCCAAAGACCCGCGTCTGCCGCAGGGTCTCAACTGAGAAGCTACCCGAAGCCCAATCTGAGGCTCTGCCGGGTGCCGATGCCCACTGTGCCGAGACAAGTTCACGCGCCAACGCCTCCCAGAAGGCCCGCGTGACCTCAGGCACTGCTGTTGCGATCAACCGCGTCGCACAGAACACACGCGCCAACACCTCCCAGAAGGCCCGCGTGGTCCCAGGCACCACTGCTGCTGCGATCAACTGCGTCGCGCAGAATACCCGCGTCAACGTCTCTCAGGAGACCCGCGTGGTGAACACTCTTGGTTCTATAAACCAGGATGTTGTTGGTTTCTCTCCACCTCCTCGACGCAATCGGAATGCTGAGCGTCGACAGAGGAGACGCGCGCGTCAACTCCAAGTCGGAACCATTGGTTGTCTGACTGGGGGTGGACGCGGCGTACAATCTGATGCCTTGCCCGCACCTCGTCCAGTGCGTGAGATCCGCGTTTGGCGACCCAAACGCGAGACCCCTCAAGTTGAGTCCTCTGAGGACCAACTCATCAAACGCCAGGGTGAAACCTCCGCGTCTTTTCAAACGCAGGAAGTACGCACTCATAGGCGTGGGGCCCAGCAGCCCACTCTCTCTCAAGCAACTCTGCCTAAACGCACCAGGCAGCAACGCGAGACTCGCGCGCGTGCGCGTCATACAGCCGCGTCATGAGAGCCGCGTCCCTGAAGTCTGCGTCCAGGCTGAACAGCACATGACTGCCTCCCGTCTTCGACGTTGCGAGACCAGTCTCTTTAATCCCCCTCCCACAGATTTGAGGGATTATTTGACAAGGAAAAGAAGTGCCAATCAAGCCACTTCGTCATGCTGCTGTCAACAACTCATCCATATGCTCTCTGGATGCCATTATGGATCAGGCGTGCACCAGCAGTCCTTAATCAGACAGCTGACCCTGATTCCCCCGTCAGCCAAAAGAAGACGCTCCCACAGGAGGAGAACCTTCTCAGATGTTGAATACCCGGAGCTTACTGCAAACATGACTAGCAGAGCAAGGGAAAACAACTAATGGTCAACTCAGAGGAATCTGACTCTGAGCCGGAGGGGTGGATCAACACACTCGCACCCGGACAGGGGCCATTCCCCCAATTGACTATAATGCCTTAGCCCGCGGCATTAGAATGGGTGGTTCTCACTCCGCTATAGTGGAGTCGCAGGCTTCAAACTCTTCCGTCGAGAAGGAGGCTTCCGCCTACATGGCAGACACTCCTGAGGAGACGGCTAGGCGTTTAGAACAGACGCAGAAGCACCAGATGGATATAATCGCCTCTCAACAGAGATCCATTGACTCCCTTAAGCATATGCTTGAGAAATTGCTTGAAGAAAGAGCGAGATCTCCTCCTAGACGACCGAAGGGGAAAGGGAGAAAGGGAGGAAGCCCACCCTCCGAATCTTCTGACGAGACACGACGATCTACCTCGGATGTGTCCAAGCCCTCGTCGCAGGCAAGAAGCGACCAAGACCAGGAGAAGACTCATGCTAAGAGGATGAGTCAATTGGAACGACGCCTCGAGGCCCTTGCCAATCGCAAGGACCTCCAAGAGGCTGGAGTGGTCAGGCCCTATCCGGCTGAGTGGGACTTAGTTCCATACCCTCCTAAGTTCAAGGCTCCAACCCTCCAAGCATTCGATGGGAAGGGGTCACCCAACCAGCACATCTACTACTTCAAATCCCAGACCGGGAATGTGGTAGATAATGACGCCATCCTGGCGCGACTGTTCATCGGCACCCTGAAAGGGTTGGCTTTTGAGTGGTTTATGAAGCTCCCGGAGGGTTCTATCAAGAACTGGGGGGATCTAGAGAAGCTGTTCTTGACACGCTTCTTCGAAGACGACTCCGAAGTCACAATGCCCACCCTTTTAGCTACCAAACAGCGGAGAGGGGAGTCCGTCAAATCTTTCGTGGAAAGATTTCGGAACACGGCACTCCGGTGCCCAAGCGGTATGACCCAGGCCACCCTGGTGGAAACATGCCGCCACAATCTCCAAACCTCACTCCTTGCTCAAATAGGAGTTGCTGAAAGCCGCACCTGGAAGCAGTTAGTCCAACAGGGTGAACAGGCTGAGGAGATTGTTGCCCGTGTTAAGGCAGAGGAAGGCAAGCTGCGGCCGGAAAGGTCGACAAGGCGTGCACCGACACCAGACAACTCCCTCCAGACGAAGCGGAAGGATAATTTGGCGACGGAGACGAAATCTCCCACCAAACCTCAAACAGGCAGGGCAAGTGGCTCTTCAAGCCAGCCACGCCCCAACAAGCAGTATTCCTTCAAGGAGGAACACGTCGATTCGCTCTTCAAGCTACTCAACAAGAGCAATCGACTGAAGCTCCTTGAAATTAGACGCCCGGAGGAAGTCGGCAAGACCGACAATCCCAACTACTGCATGTACCACAGGATGTTGGGACATCCTACCAAAAGCTGCTACGTCTTCAAGGACATTCTTCAGGCTTTGATAGACGCGGAGGTGCTCAAGCTCCGACCAGAGCAGAAGAAGGTCACGGCCAATGTAACGTCGGTTCTCCAGTTCGGGAGACAACCTCCAACGCCTGCGGGGGTAACTCCTATTCCAAGGGGAGAATTAAGAGTGGTCAACACATACCCTCACCAGCAGCAGGAGAAGGGCTTGGTAGCCGTCCCTACACCTCAGGGGGAAACCATGTGGGTCCACCCTGACCTCGTCGATGAACAACAATGGACTACTGTAACTAACAGGAAGTCCAAAGGCAAGGCAAAGGCTTCGTCCTGCCATGTGGTATGTGCTTCCTCCCGAGAAGCAGAGGATGATGTTCCCTCGCTGACTGATTCAGAAGAGGAAACAATAGTCCTGGCCGCAGAGCCCAGCCAACCGATAGCGGGGACCCGTTAAGGCAGGCATACTTGAAGCAGTACGGCGAGACGGCAGCGGCTTCTCCGCAACCAGCCGTAGAATCAGCCAAGCCCTCCACGAAGCCACCTGTGGCAAAGCAGAAGGAGACTCGGTTCTCTCGAGCCCTTCCAAAAGGTGCAGCGGAAGGATCCTCGACACCTTACCACTTCGATGTCTTGGCTCAACTAGCCAACATCCCGGCACGCATCACCTTGTATGAACTCCTGAGGCTATCAAAGTCAACCAGAGAGGCTCTGCAAGAAGCTCTGGCGAATGCTGAGGCCTTCGTGACCCAGGTGCCGAAGGAGGAAGATGTAGAGGACTGCCTCCACACTTCCCAGAATGCCCCCTGCATCACCTTCACGGTAGATGATATGCAGGTGAAAGGGAAACATGATCGACCCCTGTATTTCACAGGTTACATCGGATCATCTGAGGTGAACCGTATTCAGGTAGATCCAGGGTCCGCATTGAGCATTATGCCCCGCCGAGTCATGCAACACCTCGGCATCCCTACCCACCGTCTGAGCCCTACACAGACGACCATCTACGGGTTCAATGCCAACGGCACCCGTCCAATGGGGAAGATCAAGCTCAAGTGCCAGATTGGGAGCCTCAAGTCGGAGGTGACATGCTATGTCATCGATGCCGACACTTCCTACAATCTGCTGCTAGGACGACCATGGATCCACCGCAACTCCATCGTTCCCTCCACTCTTCACCAAGTCATGAAATACATTGACGCGAGTGGGAAGGTGCAAACGTTGGTTGCCGAAAGGTATCCGTTCAAGGGAGTCGAGAATTATTTCACGGATTCCCTTTTATATCAGGATCCGGTGGACGAAACCCCGCAACTGGAGGCGCCAGACTCTGGTAATGAGGCTGACACTGAGCCCGAGCAAGAAAAGTGCCTGTGGGAGTTAAAACCACTTGTAAAGAGCACTAATAAGCTCGATGTTGATAATACCACCGACGATGCAGGCGGTTGGTATATTAATGAGAATCTAGACTTTGAATATTTTTCTGCGTGTGCATCCGATTCTATACCGTCGGATACTACTACCGACGTAGACGATGACATCTGGTCGGCAATGGATGCTTTGACATCATTGCATGTACCAGTAAAATCATCTTTCGGGACATACCAGGATAATGGCGATGCGCAGGAATCTATAGTCTTGGTTCCGGCAAGAGGAAAAGGCCAAAGACCAATACTTTTTGGGCGAATCTCGTCTGAACCAATGCCCCGCGAAGAATCAGAAAGCGAGGAGGAATCCCCTCAGCTCGACCATTATGAATCGAAAGCACTCAGAATGATGAAGCAAATGGGGTACGATATAACCAACAAGCCAGGGTTGAACTTCGGCAAAGGAAGGAGGACGCTACTTCGATCCTTTGTGCCAAAAGGGAAGGCCCCCGATTATTATCATCGGACGCGCAGGGGTTGGGCTATGTATCAACTCCGGTCCCATCAGCCTCTAATTCTCAAGAATCGTCGAGCGACGATTGCTCTTCAGACACGTCATCATGGGAGTCAGATGTCAGTGTCGGCAACATCTTCAAAGGGCTTTCAGTAAACATGGTTTCAACAGGCCATCTGGAAGATGAAGTTGAAGAAATGATCCAACCTGATACAGATCCTTGGATCAAACATTTGAATGCTCTTTGGGATATCCGCTTTGAACAGCGTGAGCCACCCACAGATGACAAGGTTGTTCAGATCAACCTAGGAGATGAGACCAACCCCAAGCCCATCTTCATAAGTGACGGCCTGTCGCCTCCAGAGAAGAAAGATTTAATATCTCTTGTACAAGAGTATATAGATGTCTTCGCCTGGAATTATGAGGACATGCCTGGACTTGATCCTCAAGTGGCTATGCATTGCCTCAACATCAATCCGGACATGAAGCCTGTTAAACAACAGCAGCGACGGTTCCGTCCAGAGATAATGGAGGCAATTCAATCAGAAGTCAGAAAGCTCATCGATTCTGGCTTCATCCGGGAAGAACAACATCCCGACTGGGTAGCCAACATCGTCCCCGTCGCCAAGAAGAATGGGAAGATCCGGATCTGCATCGACTTCCGTGATCTAAACGAGGCCTGCCCCAAAGACGAATTCCCATTGCCAATCACAGATGTCATGATTGACAATACTTGTGGATTCGAGCGAATGTCCTTTATGGACGGGTTTCTCAGGATACAATCAAATCAAGATGTATCCCGATGACGAAAAGCATACCTCCTTCAGGACTCCTCTAGGGGTATATTGTTACACCGTCATGCCCTTCGGACTGAAAAATGCAGGGGCAACATACCAAAGGGCCATGAACGCCATTTTCCATCAGCAAATGCGGAAAACGGTGGAATGCTATGTCGATGACATCGCGGTGAAGAGTTGCACTAAAGGTGATCACATAGCAGACCTGAAGGTGGTCTTTGACATCATGCGGGCTCATCAATTGAAGATGAACCCCACCAAATCCTTCCTGGGGGTAGCCAGTGGCAAATTCCTAGGATTTGTTGTGACTTCCAAAGGAATCTATTTGGATCCAGAGAAAGTCCGCGCTATCCAAGAGATGCAACCCCCCAGAAGCCTCAAGGAGCTCAGGGGATTACAAGGAATATTGGCGTACATCCGCAGGTTCATATCAAACCTTTCCGGGAGATGCCAACCCTTCGCCAAGCTGATGAAAAAGGGTGTTTCATTCATTTGGGACGACGCTTGTCAAAAAGCGTTTGAGGAGATCAAACACTACCTCACTCAACCACCAGTCCTTGCAGCTCCGGTGTCCGGAAAGCCTTTCCTGGTGTACGTCCGAGCAATGGATCATTCCTTGGGAGCTCTACTAGCTCAAAATGATGAACAAGACGAGAACAGGCAATCTACTATCTGAGTAGAACAATGATCGGAGCCGAACATCGGTACAACCCGATCGAGAAGGAATGTCTGGCACTAGTGTTCGCCATCCAGAAAATGCGACACTATCTGGTAGGCCAGACTATAAATGTCATATCAAAAGTCAACCCTTTGAGGTTACTTATGACAAAGCCTTCTTCACTAAATGGCCGGCTGGCAAAATGGGCCATGTTGCTATCCCAATATGAGATGCATTTTCTGCCACAAAAGGCTATTAAGGGACAAGCGGTGGCGGACTTCTTAGCTGAACACCCAGATCCCAGGGCAGTCAAACTCTACGAGGATCTCCCAGATGAAGTTGCCGAAGTCCACCTGACTCAGACATCGTTCGAAAGTCAAGTATGGCAACTTTTCTTCGACGGTGCATCAAGGACAAGCCTAAAGGGACACGTAGTAGCGGGGGTAGGAGTGGTACTCGTCTCCCCACAAAATTATGTCATTCCCCGAGCTGTCTCACTGACCGAGCCCTGCTCCAACAATGTGGCAGAATACAACGCTCTTTTGATTGGGATGCAATTCGCCGATGAGATTGGCGTTAAAAATCTCGAGGCATACGGTGATTCTAAACTCATCGTCAGCCAAGTTCGCGGAGAGTATGAGGTCAGACATGAAGATCTAGTACCCTATTACAATGCGACAATCCACATGACCGAGAGGTTTTCAAACTTCTACATCGACCATGTACCGCGCAGGCAAAATGCGCATGCAGATGCACTCGCATCCCTCGCTGCTTCCTTAGCTCTTCCAGCTGGAGCAATGGAGAAAGTATTCGTCTATAGCCACGACCTATACTGTCCAAAAATTCCCCTCGGAGACTACCCAGGGTCAGCGAGAGATCGTCGCGGTAAAGAAACACTTGAAGTGTCGACCGCTTCAGGGCTTAAAGACTGGCGATTCCCCTACATTGATTTTGTCTTATACGGCATTCTGCCCGAAGACACTAAGGAGGCGGCCGCCATTCGGAGGAAAGCCCCCAATTCTACTATAATGCGATTTCGCGAACATTGTATCGTCGATCGCATGACGGGATCCTGCTCCGATGCCTCTCATCAAAAGAAGCCCAAGGAGTATTGAAAGAAGCCCACGATGGTACTTGTGGAGCTCATCAACCTGGCCCGAAATTGGCACATCGACTCCAAAGGATGGGTTACTATTGGCCCAAGATGATTGCCGATGCTGTCGCTTATGCTAAGAGATGTCACGCCTGCCAAATACACGGCGATTTCATCCATCAAGCACCAGGGTACCTCCACTCAACGACCTCTACTTGGCCGTTTGAAATGTGGGGGATGGACGTGGTTGGCCCTATCAGCCCACCATCATCGAAAGGACATCGGTTCATTCTAGCGATAACCGATTACTTCTCAAAGTGGGCCGAAGCTATCCCTTTGAAAGAGGTAAAATCTCCTAACGTGATCAAGTTCGTGAAACATCACGTTATTTACCGCTTCGGTGTGCCTCGGCGTATCATCCATGACAATGGACCCCAGTTCATCAGCCAGGCTTTCCAGAGATTCTGCGCTAAGTTTAGAATCCAGAGTGTGTCCTCAACGGCATACTATCCTGCTGCTAACGGTCTTGCAGAAGCCTTCAATAAGACTATTGGCAAGCTTCTTAAAAAGTTCGTCTCGAAAAGTCAACGAGATTGGGACGACAAGTTGGGTGAATGCTTATGGGCTTATCGCACAACTGTGCGAACCCCGACTAAGGCCACGCCGTTTTCCTTGGTATACGGATGCGAAGCCGTCCTTCCACTGGAAATTCAAATTCCCTCTCTACGCGTCGCCTTGACAGCGGAAATGACAACTGAGGAGAAGCATCAGCAGCGACTCCAGGAGTTGGAAGCCTTAGACGACAAGCGTTTGCAGGCCCAACAACAAATCGAGCTTTACCAAGCTCGTATCACCAGAGCCTTCAACAAGAAAGTTAAAATGCGAACTTTCAAGAAAGGCGACCTTGTCTTAGCCGTCAGAAGACCCATGGTCATGACGCACAAGACAAAAGGAAAATTTCAACCCAAATGGGAAGGACCATTTGTGGTAGAGTCAGTCTACTCAAATGGGTCATATCGCCTCATAACTTCAAATGGCGATACACTCATGATGCCGATCAATGGCAAATTCTTGAAGAAGTACTATCCTTAATAGTACTCTTCCTCCGATCAAGTTAAAAGTACACCTCTGATCAAACATCCGACGCCCTCGACGGCTAAGGATAGAGGAAAATGTTGGCCTTTAAGCCCAACATAAATCCTCGACAACTCATCATGCTGAGGGGAATAGCATGGCTAGCCCAACTCAAACGGTAGTTGGTAAGGGCATGTCAAACCCGTTGATAGCTGAGGGTTTGCTAAAAATCCTAAGTGGACTCGAGTCCACTCTTTCCTCCAAAATCCCTTACCAATTCTCGTCCATAGAATGGTAGGACCACAAAATGCAATCATTACTACGTTAACACTATACCTCTGGTAATGAATACTCTTTGTCGAGTATAAACTTTGTTTGTTAACTCTGCATAGAGTAACAAACTCTCAAATTTGCCAAGTTAACACTATACCTCTGGCATTTCAAATTCCACTTGTCAATTCTCATCAATAGAATGACAGGTCCTCAAATTGCTCTTATCACGAGCCAATTCTTGTCAAGTTAACATTACACCTCTGATAAACTACTGTTTAAGTTAACATTACACCTCTAAGCGGTACATCGAGTGCCTGTCAAGTTAATATCACACCTCTGATAGTCACCTTTCTTCAGACTTCCGTATCGAAGCTGAAATGGACGATGCCAAGTTAACACTACACTTCTAGCATCCGAGTCATCGCTAAGTTCAACAATACACCTATGGCCATGACCTTTCCTTGACTTCTTCGTCTAAGTCGAGATGACCAATGCTAAGTTCAACACCACACCTCTAGCATTACCTCACTGTTAAGTTAAACATTACACCTATGACAGTGACATTCTGAGTTAAGTTAATATCACACCTCTGACTCACATCCTTGTCGAGTTAACACTACACTTCTGACAAGACTATCTCCAACCCGTTAAGTTAATATCACACCTCTAACGGTAAAAGCTTTACCAGATTCCTCGCGGGTCTAGTTTCACTTGTTATTCTCTTCAAAAGAATAACAGGTCCACCTAAAGACGTTGTTAGGTTAACATTACACCGCTGACAATGTTTTATCAAATTCCCCAGCTGACCTTGAATCAAGTCAATCCCAGACACTTGACAAAAGTTCACCTTCTCTGGGAGTACGCATTCCCCCTGTCACTTTCTTTTATAAAGTGGCGGGTCCACCAAAATCATTCTTTTGCTTCTAAAACAAAACATTCAAGACAACAGAAAGAGGCAAAAAGAAAGTGTCACTTTTATTCATATCCAAACACATGAAAGTGATACAAAACGCTCTCTTATACAATAAGATTGAGTGTTACAATTAAGGAATACAAAGAAGTCCCTCTCTCTCTCTGAGGCCGTACTCACTCCTTGAAGCCGCCTCTGATCCTAAGTGCATGATGTCTGAAGAAGTGCCAAATTGTGGCGACTGCTGGAACCGATTGCACTTTGATGCACGACGCCAACCTCGAAAGCGCCCTAGCTGACTAAGCCAGGAGCAATGGTATTCTTGAGGTCCGGTGGCAACAGAAGAGCCTGCAACCCTTCGTTCAAGAGTTGATCTTTCCCCCGCAGGCCATCCAAAGGACATGGACTGTCCTTGATGTTACTTCTGGGATGGGAGAGGAAGAGGATCCTCTCCGCCACCGCAACCGCCGGAACCTCCTCGCCGTCATACTTGACCTGACCATCTCTTGCCATCAGGCAAGAGTGGTGCAGGAGATCTGAAGAGACCTTGGCGAGATTTGGGTCCTCGTCAGAGATATAATTTACTCTCTTACAAACGACGAGGACCATAATTTACTCTCTTACAAACGAACATTGAGCAAGCTCACCGGTTGAAGCACTCTTCTAGGAGACCAGCGAACCTGCAAAGAACAAATAAGAGAATCAGAAAATCTGAAACTTAGTATACTTTAACAAAAGAAAACTAAGTAACAGACGCGGCAGTCATTGAAGACTTCAGACGCGGAAATGATCTGCACAGTCAAACCACCGCGTCAGCAGAAACAGACGCGAGTCAAAACTGTGCCACGCCCAGGATTCAAACGCGGTCTCAGTTTGCACCCGTGTCTAATGTACTAGACGCGAAAAACTTCAAACGCCGAAAATTGCCATCTCTCTGTTGGGTGAACAGGAGTTGCAAGATTCAGGTCTGAAACGCGCCAAGGCAATAGCCATGAGCAAAGCCAGCGTCAAGAGCCCGCGTTCAGAAAAGTTCAAGTCACCGGCGCAAATTCCAGAATAGGAATGCACCAGGATTTCATTCAGATGGCTATGCCAAAGTACAGGCTATGGACATCATCGGGGTGACATACCAGCAGAGGCCTCTGTCCAGAGTTGGCCTCTCTGCATCCAAACGCGGGCGCGCAAGATGACATGAGAGAGGATTCCTTCTGAAGAGACCAAACAGAAGCATAAGAGCTCTGGGTCATCTTCATCCGCGGAATCACCTTCACCCATGAAGACAGGGACCTTGTTAGAAGCTTTAGAGGAGGCGAGGTCTCTCAGGGCAAAACAAATGAAAACAGTCTAAGATTGGATTATTGAAGAGGGAGAAGGTGCACTCTATTTATAGGCAGTCCCTAATAACTGTCATTAATGGGGCATCAATCGGAACCGTCGCGCACAACTGTCAAAGCCCAATCAAAAACGGACGCGTGGAACGCTGCTTTGGAAACCGCCAAAGTGCGCCGGTTTTTCAACCGCCAGCGTCGGTTCTGCATGCAAGAGCATTAACGCCTAAATCCATTGAGAGGCCGACGCGTGGACAACTGCCTTGGGAAGCAACGGATGACCCGGAACCCCAATCGATAGTGAAGACTTGACGTTCAAAGATCTCCTAAAATCTTTCAAGTCAGGCTGCATTGAACGCAGATGGGAAAGTCGCGTCTCTTCAGCAGACAAGGCTGCGTATCCCGTGTCTGCTCGATCCGCGTCTTTCTTAGCAAGACAGATTCGCGTTATTCAGAGCCGCGTTTCACTCCATGGACTGACGACCGCGTCTCACTCTATGGATCAATGCTGCGTCTCATCAAGAAGACCGCGTATCAATCTGTGATTGACGCTGCGTCTCGCTCTATGGATTGACGCTGCGTCTCATCATGATGACCGCGTCTCACTCTGTGATCGACGCTGCGTCTCATCAAAAGGACTTAGTAAAATCTGAGTTCCTGTGGACTGATGACCGCGTCTCACTTTATGGATCAATGCCGCGTCTCATTAAGAAGACTCAGAGTCAAAGCCGCGTTTCATTAACAGAACTTGAGTCTTACCTAAGTTTAATATTCACAACCAGTTACCAAGGAGTTGGATTCGCCTACAGCTGAGCAAAGAAGATGGAGCAAAATTTTTCAAACTTTTATTATAAACAGTAAAAGTGGATACAAACACTCTAAATAGAGTGTCCTCTTCTTTACAAAAAAAAAGAAGGCTAAATGTCCTGGCTCGCCAAGGAACGGATTTGTTCCCTGAGATGATGCATCTTGATCTGACGTGCCTTCTCAGCCTCCATCATGGCTTGGACCCGCAGCTCCTCTTCGGATAGGAAGGGTCTTGCAGCCAGCTGCGTTCGCAGAGATTCCACCCTGGAAGAGTGTAGAGACAGACTCTCTTCAGCTCGCGCCTTAGCAGCTCGTTGCTCCTCAAGCTCCTCTTTGATGGTAACGAGCTTCTTCTCATTGAACGCAAGCACAGCTTCTGCCTTGGCAATGGTGTCCTGAGCCTTGGCAATGGTGTCACGAGCACTGATGATGACTTGCTCAGTGCTCTGCATGGTAAGCTCGGATTCCCTTGAATTGGCGGTTAGTCTTCGACATTCAGCCTGGGAATATTCAAGGCTGTGGGTCTCTGCAGCAATTTGTGCCTCCGCCTCCTGTCGCTCTTGTTCCTGAACAGCTAGGAGCCTAGTCAAGGTGGCCTGGGCCTCATCAAGGGAGCCAGCATTTTCCAAAGACTCCAGCTCATGCAGGTCATCTCCCAGTTGCTTCACCACCCGCAGACATGCCTCGGCAAGTGAGGGGCCTCCCGTTAATTCGATGTTCACGGCCATATTTTTGAGAAGCTTCTGGGCAAATTGGAAGGAGCTGCTCCCACGTAAGATGAGATCAATACATGATCCCATCGAAGCGAAGAATTGCTGCACCATCTGACGTGCCAGTTCCCCCATGTCTTCACTACCTAGGAAGCTTCCCGACCCCTTTTCTGTCACAGGATAGGGGATATAAGACGGATCTTCTCGCACAAAAGTCGTGCTGGCCGTCGATGCGGCAAGAGCAAGATTGGCCAATGGCGCTTCCGGAGGTGCTACCTCTGCAGGAACCTCCACGACCAATGATGGAGTAGTTAGCGCAACCTCCTCAGGAACCTCAATCGAGACCTGAGTTGTGTGGCCTTCTGGAAGGGCACCGACCGTCAGACTCTCTACCTGAGCCCCCTCAGTCCTCTCTGCAAGTTATCGCGATGTTAGCCACAATGGTAGAAAAGCGAAACATTTAAAGCATCAGAGCTGCCTTACCAGGTTGGAGGTCCAGAGACGTCGAATCCTGCGGAGCGGAAGTCTCCTCGGCTTCAGCAGTAACCTTCTCGCCCGGCAGAGTGAGAGCCTCCTTAACCCCAGTAGTTGCTTCCCCTTCCGGCAGAGTGGAAGGCTCCCCAGTCTCAACAGCTGCCCCCTTTGAGGGTATCTCAGCAGCCGAGACCTCAATCCCCTCGGGCCGGGTCAACTCTTTCACCATCTCCTCGATACGCGAGGAGGTTGTAGCCTCAGCATCTTCGGTTGGCCCTGCAGCATAAAAGAAGAATGTTAGAACATCCTCTTCAATATGCAAAGAGAAAATTAAACAGAAGATGGAAAGAATACCTTCAGTAGGGATAATCGCCAGCGATGGTGCAGTCGATGGCTCACCCTCATGTATTTCCTCCTCCGAGATGTGGAAGAATTTGCTCTGATCAGGAAGAGCGGGTTCATCGCCATAGTCGGTCTCGTCTTCGAAGTCGCTTTCCCCCGATAACGAAGAAGACGACAGCGCAACGCGAGGAAGCTCCGCAACAGGAGCCTTACCTCCAATCACCCCAGTGGTAGGACTAGGGTCGACTGCCCTAAGACTGGAAATGAAGATGCTAGGAGACCCCGGCTGCTGTGCCTCGTCTCTCCCATCACGAGCAGAAGAAGGCTCGGGTTGAGCTGAGAGGCCTGCAATCTCAACATCCCCTCCAGTCATTATGTCAACCTCCAGTGACTCGTCATCTTCGGCGGCGGTGGACTCTCCAACAAGCTCCCCTTCCTCCACGGTCTTGCTGCGCGACCTAGGAGCACGGACTAGGGTGGGGAAATCTTCATCTTCCGACGGTTCCTCAACCCTAACAGGGACGTCTTCAGGAGGAGCCTCGACTCCAGCAGAGATGTCTCTGGATTGAGAGACTTCAGCCGTCAAATCCCTCCGAGCCTTCTTTGGGGCAGGCTCAGCGATAGAAGCAGAGCGTCGATGACGCTTGCTCGCCAACTGCTTAGACCTCCTGGCTGGTGGCTCCACCCTTGTCGCTGGTAGCTCTGCCCTTGCCGGTCGCGGCTCCGCCCTCACTGCTGGGGGCTCCCTCCTCGATCTTCGCCCGACCTCCTTTTGGGCCTTCAGGTACTGTTCTACGAGTTTCGTCGGTTTACTAGAATCAGTCCTTGCCTCGAGACTTGCATTGATGCTCTCAATGCATGAAGACGCCGGGAAAAAGTCTGGCGTTTGGATGGCTTGAGAGTACCAAGTACAGAAGCTGAAACTCGTACGGCACTTGGGCCCCTCGAGAGGTAGACGAAAAGATACTCCCGTCCCTCCAGCCACACTATAGTACCAGGCCCGAGCACCCTCGAACAGGTTCCCTTCGAAGGCGAGTCTAGCATTGGGGTTCCCGACATAGAGCTGATCATAGCCGAACTGTCGAGCGAAGCGACTCGGCATGTACGGCTCAATGGTACATGACGTCCCCTGCCGGAAAAGCACATATCCGGGCCGGATATTTAGCAACCACCAGAAGGCCCCCGCGGATAACCTCGTGAAGTCATCTGGGCCAACAGAATCAACAAGTAGATCCCCGAAAGATGCATCAGGGATCTGGAGGAGGCAGCGATTGAGCTGGTAGTTGGCAGGGTCTGAAAGGCACTTCCGGACGTAATATATGTAAGGATCACGCCATTTTGAACCCTCCAACCGCTGTACGAAAGGGACAGAATTCTCCCTCCAACGCGCTGCCGTCATCAAAGAAGGGCAATGCATCACGTACCAAGCAATAAGGTACGTGTAAGGCAGCTCGACACGAGGGTTGGGACGCTTCACCGTCGGACTCCCCTCTGAGTCAACATACGGCTTTCCCTCGGAGTCTGCAGTTTTTGGTGGCTCGCAGAAACTCTTAGTGAGCGCCCGCAGCCCGCTCTGAATACCAGCCGCCACGGCCGGGAGAAGGGCTATGGGGTTCCCATGAGCAAGGAGCACCGCCGGATACACCACGTCAGCAACAATGACTTCATGCGGCAGTGTGGGCACCACACAGCGCTTCAGCCACAGCATCAGAAAGCCCGCCAACAGCGCCCGATCGGAGATAGGAGTCCGGGCTTGATGGTGAAAGCTTTCAAAAACCAAGTCAGGGTCGAAACCGTCCTCGTTCGACTCCGTGGTGTAGAAGCTGTTCGGAGCCTGGTCGATCCTGTCTTCGATCTCCCTGTCAGAGCTGGGATCCAATCGGGTTATCCGATGGTCTTTGGTGTTGACATTATTGAACAAGTAACTGGCCCAAGACAGTTGCTTGACTCCCTGCGACCGCCATTTGGTTATCTGGCCGCAAATGTGGAAGTGACATAGCACTTCCCAGTAGGTCTCATATATGAGGGGAAACTCCTCCTTCACATAGCGAAGCTCCACAGCGGTCGGGACATATTCCTCATAGGGAATATCCCCTGTCGACAGCCCTGAGACCTCGTGTAGCTCGTGCAGAGCAAGGCCCATCTCTCCGACCGGAGTGAAGAACGTCCCCGTCGAAGGATTATAACGCTCTAGAATCCCGAAGAAGTTCTGAGAGCTTTGAGGGATCCCCCACTGCACGGCCCTGACTGCCGAGTACAGCCCCACGCGCTTTAGCAGGTCCCCGAGCTCGGTAAGGACAAAGCCGACCATCCTGCCCCACCAATAGTTCTCCGTGGAACGGACCCACCCCGGCGCACGGAACCCAACTGGGTAGTCACCCTCCGCCTCCATGAAGGCGTTGAGGAAGGTAGTGCCAAGTTGTGGTATCTCCCCGGCTGGAACCTCAGTCCTGCGCGACCCAGGGAAAAGGCCGATAACTGACCTGTCATGGCTATCATGACGATATACTTTGTGGGAGCCCAAATCACCGAGAGTGACCTCGGGAACATATCGAGCAAGGTCCCATTCCATCTTCCTAGGGACGGACATATGCTGGAAGTAGGACAGCGGGAACATCCTCTCCATGTCTGGAAGGAAGAATCTTCCACCCTTTATCTGGCGGAGCCATTTGTAAGTCCCGTCATATACGCGATGGCCGCCATCGTGGATACGATCTCCGAAGAAGAAGGCAGGCTTCTCCAGTTTGATACCAGCATCCGTTGCAAATGCTGCATCAGTCATGAGCACCCGAAGAGTCCTCATGTCAACATTTGAGAGCCTCTCTCTGCGATCCGGTGATTTGTCAGCAGTCACAGGAACAGTCCTTTGCAATACAAAAATCAAATCCCGGTCAGCACCACCTACATGACCAAAGTGGCACTTCTTGGCGAGTGAAGTGGCAGGGCGTGGCGCTGCAAAAAGAAAAGGACACTTAGTTAGATACTCTGTCAAAAAAAAAAAATGCTAAGTGTTCATAATCCGAACGCAGAAGAGACACTGGACGCAGGAGTTATAAAATCCGCGTCCAGACCTGCGCATCCACGCAGAAGAGACACTGGACGCAGGAATTATTAAATCCGCGTCCAGACCTGCGCATCCACGCAGAAGAGGCACTGGACGCAGGAATTATCAAATCCGCGTCCAGACCTATGGGATCGGCGTCTCCACAACATTCTCCTTGATGTCACTTCTGGGGTGCGAAAAGAAGGGAGTTATCCACCTTAACCTTTCCACTACCATAATCGCCAGAAGTTAAGGAGGGTAACCCCCTTCCTTTCACATCCCCAGATGTCGAAGTACTTGGACTCGGGTGCCAGATTCATCAAAATCAGCAGCTGATGGAACAGAACGCAAGGATCAAATCCGCGTTCTGTAAACTAAGTCCGCGTCTGAACCCTTCACAAATAGAAAATATTCTAAGTGAAGAATCTGAAGCGCAGGACTCAAGCGCGCGAGGGTCCAAACCCGCGCCTCGGTTATCATCCCAAAGACTGCGTCTGGGAATCAAACACGATCTGAAAATCACGTGTTAAGGGTTCTTAAAAGTTCTTTGAACTTTCTTTAAATGGCAAAACTTCCGCCTAAGAGGCCTTTACCTTGGAGACCTGGGAGAACGACGCCCTGTGCAGAGGAGGAGCCGCCCCTCTGGGCCTCGGCGACGGTCGCCTTTGAGGACGATGCAGTTGGCTTAGTCTTGGGTGCCATTGATGTTCAGAAATCCGAGCAAGGAGATGAACAACTTCGAAGATGAACAGAGAAGGAAATTCTTTTTTTCAGCGAGTGCGTTCGGAGAAGAAGATGCATCTCTCCAACTGTTGCCTTTTATAGGCACAGGGATTCGCGAAGATACGCGGCGTGTGGCCCGGTAGACGCTGCAGCGAGTCGCCGCTTGACGCGTGTAACCAAATCATTTCTGAACGGAGAAGATCATGCGTCGCAACCCCGCCACGAATCAGCAGTCGACACGTGGAGCAGTTCATTTAATGAACCAGGAAATCCGCGCGCCTAAAGGCGAAATTTCGCCGGTTCCCTAGGCCAGCTGGCGGCGTAATCATGACATGGCACAGAATTCGCGCCCAAAGAACGCACCTCCTCGATGGACATGCCACGTCAGCCTCTCCATGAATGCATTTGGAAGGTCGCGTCTCTCTAAGAAATTCGCGTCCTTTCAGTCTGGCCAAATATCGCGTCTGCCTTCTGAAGATCAGTCGCGTCTCCATTGCCAAAGGACGCACGATTACAGAAATCGCGCCTTTACAGCAGTACCATCTTGGCTTTTTGAAAAAGAACCTGCGTTTGGCCTCCTGCTTCTGCAAAATCAGTTCAACAGTACACTGACGCAAGCAGACGACCAACCACTCCTGGCTTAAAGCGCGCCAATGACAGACTAAAAGCAATCGGAGAGGTTTAGACTGTGCATCTAAACACTCAACATGATCAACTCTGGGGGCTTCAAAGAGTTCAACAGTACACTCACGAAACTCCAGATAAGATCAAACCTGAAGCATCAACAGTCTAGTCATGAAGGCGAACTCAGCTAGAGTCCAAAGTATTTCGAAATCCGTCCCAGTTAACTGTGGAATGTCGAAAACTTTGGAGGGGGTTCTGTAGGCTGTCTAAAAATCACCAAGACAAGCCACCAAAACACAGAGATCCAAGATCCAGGCGCAAGTCTAAATGTGACAATCAAGACGCGAGAGATAGCCCGCGTCTCAGCATCAAGGCGCGTCAGCCCGAAGCCTGCGTCTCAGCATCAAGGCGCGTCAGCCCGAAGCCTGCGTCTCAGCATCAAGGCGCGTCAGCCCGAAGCCCGCGTCTCAGCATCAAGGCGCGTCAGCCCGAAGCCCGCGCCTCAGCATCAAGATGCGTCGGCTCGACACCCACGTCTCGGTTGCAACTACCCCGATTATGGCGCCATCCGCCGCCCATATAGCGGGGAAGTTGGCCCTCATCGTGGAGCACTTTTAGGGGGCACGATCACCCCCTAAAAACCCTATAAATAGTCCCGTCACTATTGAAGGAAGGAGGACAATTGACGACGAGAAGAAAAAAAAGACGACAATCAAAGGAGAGATCAACGACAGAGAGAGAGAAAACCCTTCAGCGAGCTTACTGAGTACTAGCCGCTCTTCGCCTACCTCCTCTTCTAGAGTTTTGGTAGACGGAGCTGAGTTACTCCCTCTACCGACCGAAGAGAAGATCCCCGACGGTCCGAACAGTCATCCGGTCAACGGAGAATAAGATTCACTCTCCACCGCCACACGAAGAACCCAGCATTAAACAAAGGGGGGATTCAAGATTCAACATCCTCCCTCCCTTGTAACCGGAAGATTAAGCCGGCTGTAATCTTTTCCATCTGATTCCAGGAAGCGTTACGCCAGCCAACCCCTCTCCGTGTCAAACAATGCCAGCTAGAATCTGTAGTATGCCTTGCCATGTTTGCTTGTATCGGATTTTACTTCGGATTTTCGGTTTTATGATTATTATACTGTACCGGTCCATATCCTGCCTTCTACCGTTATTCTATCCCACTTGTCTCCTGCTCTTATCTGATCATACAATGAGTCTTCCCTGTTTGATATCATATGCTGTATATCTACTTGCTCCTGCATGCTTGTACCTACGACACAGTTTTCATGTTTATGATCCAGATTTATCGATACACATGTGCTTATCTATACTCACCATCTGGCTTCCACATCACCACTCGCCGGGGAGTTCTGACTCCTCTGGATCCTCATGTCCAGGTTTTGGAGCTTGGAGCGTGTGGATTCTCCCAGTTGCTGATCAGAGTGGCGCAGCAGTAACGTGGATCTCCAGCAGACCGTCCAGAGCCCCATCCTTCCAGACCCTCATGTACGGCTCTAGAGCTCTTCTGCTATGACTCTGAGCCATCTTTTGTACTGTCCATACTTGTACATCTTCTTGCATTCTCGCAATTACGCCATATTGGTGATGTAATATTCTTGTAATATTTATCACTTCCTGTGATAACTTTGTAACTGTACTCATGTGTTAGAATGTATAATGCACCACGTACTTCCGTACTCTGATTCTTGCCTGTACTGATGCTTAGCGTATATACGTGAGGGTATTTCTGACCTGCGTATGTATGTCACAGTAACGTCTCCGTACCTGCCGGATCGGGGCGTTACATCTTCTTTCTTGGTAGTACATATGAGGAAGGAGTGGGGTTTATTTCAGATAGTTATTTAGGTGGATCTGATTCGATCACCATCTTTCATCTCTGGCAGTCTTCACTCTGGCCAGGGGGCCGCTGCTTCGCGCTTGGAGACTCTCTTCTCGCGATGAACAACAGAATGGGAGTATGAGGGGTATTCCTCGAGATGTCTCCGATGAAGCACTCCTTCTATAGCTCTGACCACTTTCTAAAAATAAAGAGTTAGTGGTGTAATACCATCAACAGTTTGTATGTCTTGTTGGAATCCATCTAGCTTCCTAGCAGGCGTGTTCCGGGTAACAAGGAGTCTGGTTCATAGTCGCTTCCGTGTGGGAAAATCCCATCAGCAGAGCCGTGACCTTAGGACTCTGAGAGGGAAAAATCGCTACAGCAGAATTGGGCCTCCGAGTGGGAGAAATCCAAGCAAAGGAGTATGGAAATTGGTAGGGCTCCGAGTGAGGATTCCACAACGGAGGGATGATGCGCATACATATATGCAATGATGCAACTCGAATTAAATGTTAGATGCAGTATTAAAAGAATAGTTTGGGATGACAAGACTGTGTATGGAGATCTTTAATCATAAGAAACTAGTACTTCAGTGGATAACCCAAACAAAAAAAACTCTCATGTATATACCATGTGTCTCGCGGGATCATAGGCTGGACATACACAACCATATCGTCCCGGGATGAGTAACATGCACACATTCACAAAGGTGAGGTATGGATAACACCTGGGCAACGGTACCTTCTCTGATTCCCTTAATTCCTCCAGCCTGCAATTACATAAAACTAGTACGTCGAGGGAATAATCCAAACAAAAAAACCATTATGTATATACCATGTATCTCACGCAATCAAAAGCTCTCTGGTTACCTACAGATTGGAAAGTCTTGAAGTGGGGGGTGTCACCCATCGACAGATTAGATGTGCTTACTCCGAGTAGGAGAAATCCTAACTACGAAGTGGTGATCTGGACCTCCGAGTGGGGTAAATCCCAACAGCGGAGTTTGGCCTCCGAGTGGGAGGAAATCCCAGCAGTGGGGTCGGGTTCACAGACGCTTTCGAGTGGTGAAAATTCCATCAGCAGAGTCGTAACCCTGGTAAGGACCTGAATTAGGGTTTCACCCATCGACAGCTTGATGCGTCTACTCCGAGTGGGAAAAATCCCAGCAGCAGAGTGGCGATTCGGACCTTCGAATGGGGAGAAGTCCCAACAATGCAATAGTTAACAGTCACTTCTGAGTGGGGGAAATCCTGCAGCGGAAGGACTAACTTTGAGTGGGGGGAATCCCAGCAACAGAGTAGTTCTAAATGGGAAATATCCCACCAACAGAACGCCTAAACACAGTCCTCCGAGTGGGAAAATCCCAACAACATAAAGACTGACTCCAAGTGGGAGAAATCCTAGCAGTGGAAGGATTGACTTTAAGTGGGGGGAATCCAACCAGTGGAGTAGTTCACAATTATTTTTGAGTAGGAAAATCCCAGCAATGGAAGGACTGACTCCAAGTGGGAAAAATCCCAGCAGGGGAGTAGTTCACAATCGCTTCCGAGTAGGAGAAATCCAAGCAGCGAAAGGACTGACTCAGAGTAGAAAAAATCCCAGCAGCGGAGTAGTTTCGAGTGGGAAAAATTCCATCAGCGGAACGCCTAGACACAGTCCTCCTCGTGGGAAAAATCCCAGTAACGAAAGGATTGACTCCGAGTGGGAAAAATCCCATCACCGGATCGTCTAGCTTGGAAGGGTTGCAATAGTTAGGAGCAAAGAATATCATTTTATTTAATATTGGACTGGAATACATGGAATTGGAATACGGAAAAAGGTAGGAATGAAAGTACTACCTTGTCTCTTGGAAATGTGGATCAATCAATCACTTTGTTTTGGGTGATCAGGATTGTGGCTTGATAGGCGGTGGAGCATTCAGCTGTCCAGATCTGGAGGTTGCTTCGGGAGTGAGGATGTACTCTTTGAGGAGATCTTATTGAATGACCTCTTAGAGATACTTCTAAAGGGCCCAGCAATGGATGATCTTGTGTCCATTGCGGTCATGGTAGAAGCAATATTCTTCCGCTTTAGAAAGTGAGAGGTCATACAGGATTGGTCTCGGGCGCCTAAGCCACGACTAGTCCTTGAAGGTGTTGAACACCTCATTGATAGGGAGCTTCAAAGAGTAAAATATTGTTCCATTGAATTGTAAGTTCGGAGCAGATTTGGCGGAAGGATAAGAAAAACCTATTTCTTGAAGGCGGGTTGCCCCAGGTTTCAATCTTAGGAGTGAGTGGAGGCTTCGTGCGGAGGCTTTGACTTTTCTCCGACATCATCATGCTTAGTTGAAGGAAGTCTTTATTGCTTCCTCCAGCTAGATGTAGCGTTGATCTCATGACAGACCTCAATCATTCGAGTGACATTGTACTTGAGGAGGTGTTTGTATAGGGTTGAGAAACCTGCCACCCGCTGATGAATGCGAGTGCAGAGACGTCTTCACCACAGTTGAAGATTTTGGCAGGTTAGATTTGGAAGAAGCTGATGTATGATTTGAGATTTTCATTATCTTATCTGGACAGAACATAATGATTGTTCTTCTTGGCCTCCTGACGGGAGATGTATTGAGTGAGAATTGTCTTGGTTACCTCTTTGAAACTGTGGAGAGAGCGAGGCGGTGACAGTAGAACTAATCTGATGCCATATCTTTCAGAATTGAGGGAAAGGCGATGCGCAAGAGAAGGTCATTGCGGGAATAGACAACTATCTTGTCCAAAAAATGCCTGATCTGTTGGACAAGGTCGCTCACCCCGGAGTCGTAGTCAAAGGTTGGAGTTGAAAACTTCCTCGGGAACTTGCATTGCAGGATGTCTTCGGAGAGGGAAAAGTCAGAAACTTTGGCAACTGAAGGCAATGGGTGGCCCTGCAGTCTGCCTTCCACAATCCGTTTTTGAATCAGTTTGTCGAGAACTCGGAGGTCAGGAGATCCACCGACTTCATATTCACTTTCTGACTGTGTTGATGATTGGTTATTCTAGAGGGCAGTAATTTGGTCTTGGAGTTGGTCGTTGAGCTGCCTCAATGCTTCCTGCTCACTGACAACATCCTCGTGTTCAAGAGCGGCTACTCCTGATCGTGATTTGATTGGTCTTATTGTTCTTTCAACTGCTCTTTCATGTCAGCGAGCATCTGAAGGAGATGGTCTTCATGCTGCTGTGTTGGTTGGACACTGGCGGTTGCTCCCTGAGGTGCGGAGGAGCCGGTGTTCTTGGTGGTATGCAACTGATCATTGGATGGTGGAGGCGTCGTGCCGCTAGTGATTCTGATGACCTTACCATTGGATGTTGCGCCACCGTTAATGGTTCGCTTTCTTAGGGCCATCGTCAATTTGAAAGGGGCCTTTTGAAGAAGGTTTTTGGGTTTTTAGGAGACAGATCTTAAGTGTAAAGACTCAGCTCTTAATGAAAGCATCATTTTGTGGTGATTCTCCGTTGCGAGTGATCAGACGGTCGATCACACCATAAACGAGAGTGTGCGTTTAAAGTATAAGTGCAAAATAATAAACACATTACAGAAAGCAGATGGAGGCGCGATACTTCCTGAAAACCCTAATTGGGAAAAATCCACGAGGAGGAATATAATTCGTCGGTTTACAGGAATTAAAGGTATGTATTGGTATTTCTTTGCCTTGGGATCTGACAGAAAGTCCAAAGTCCTAGTGGAAGGCTGAGGGTCTCATCCCCTCTCGTGGAGAAGAAGGTCTATTTGTACTAAACTGTATGCCCTGAGGCGGTTGGGGCGTTCACGAGATTTGCATAGTTGCACGTTTTTCATGTGCGAATTTGTTGTAACTGTCTTGATTGTTGGCGTGATGGTTGAGATTACATGCAGGGAATTTTGTAAATGTTCACCTTGAGCGTATGGACATTACATGTCTTCAATGTGGAAGAGAAGAGGCAGAGTGATTGCTGGCGGAGATCTCAGTGGTCGTTACCGAGGGCTTTCGTGTGAAGTCGGGGATGTTAGACTGTTGGTGACTCCAGAGAGTAATGCCTTCAGAATCGGGGTTCGCTCCGGGCAGCCCTGAGTGGCGGAGCTTTGGAGGTTTATTTGAGTTCGGGCTGGAGTGATTCTGGGAACTGTGGATGCTCTCAGGAGGGTCCGATGTGATAGAGGCAGTTGATGCAGAAACTTCAAAAAGGAGAGTTGGTTACTTGGACACGTGTCAACATCTTACTGTGGGCCAACTTTTTACCACTACAGTAACTCTGAAATTTGACATTTTATCCATGTGCTAACGGGGGATTGACCCTCTTATAATATGTGTGTGTTGCTCACACACATGAACCGAACCGCTCTGTAGGACATGTTTGTTTGCCTAAAAGTAGGGAAAATTGAGTTTTGATGAAACTCAATGTCAGATTTTCACTTTCTCAAAATCTTGTTTGTTTGTCAATGAGAAAAAAAACTCGCTGACATCATTAAAGCATCAATGATTTTTTGGGTTTTGTTTTTGCTCAATTCCTATGAAAAACGGGCTAAAAATCTGACACTAACATGTGGTCATTAGTTTTTTCAAGGAAAAAAAAAAGAAGAAGAAAAATCTGAACTGTGTTAGTGCTCCCTCTACGCACATTTTTGCCAAACAAGCAGTGACTTTGGCGTGTGGGCTGGGACACGTGGGGATTTCTGACAACGGGGGGAGTCCGGGTCAAAAATGAGGTGAGATTTTGTATGCAAATTTACTCATACATTGTTTTCTCTATTGACGCGTAGTAAAAATGATGATTTTAGTGAAAAATAAAAATAAAGATGATGATTTCACTAGACATTGCATGGGCGTGCCCCCACTCGATTTGATTTGACTTGTTATGGCTATTATTTATATTATTAAGCACTCCCTGTTACCTGTATGGCCAAACAACGAAATATCTCTGGTGATCTCACACTTCTCATTTGTTGTATTTTTTAGGGTAAAGTTATAAAAAAAATAAGAAATTAAAATTTGTATAAGTAAATTTTTTAATATTTCATTATAATATAAAAGTGTAAGTGGAAAAATATATTGTATTTTTTAATATTTGATTAATAACATAGAAGTGAAAGTGAAAAAATTGATCACAAAATTGATCGTAAAACAATATGAAAATAAATAATTATGAATTTTTTTTGATCTGTAATCAAACTGTAAGTAGGAGTTATATGACCATAAATTAACTGTTTTGAGTTATAATTTATTACAAGTGAGATTTATATGTTCATAAAATTAACTATAACATCTGCATGTGAGAAACTAACAGCATAAAAGAGAAGTACAAAAAGAGATTTTTTTTTAATTTTTTTAATTCTAAACAAATATTTAAAATAAAAAATAAGTTTTTTTACTTTTCACTTTCTTACTTCTCGTCCTTAACCAAACACGCTCCCATTTTGGATCATTTTGTTAGAGTGCCAATGTGATCTCTGGCCAATGTCATGGACGTGATATGTATTGCCCAAGTCCTGTCACATCCCATTCAATTCAATCACCCCTGAAATTGGGAGCAGAGTTCGGTTATAACCGAAATAACCGACCAAAAATCGAAACCCGAACCCGAACCGAACCGAACCGCTCTAATTCGGTCGGGTTTCGGTTTTGAGTTCCAAAACCCGAATAGACCGAACCGAACCGAATTTCTCACCCTATATATTAACCTACTCAAATTCAATTTAGTGAATCATATAGTTCATAATAAAAACTGGTGGAAGCTTATCTCATTAGTTTTAGTAATACTATCTTTTTATGTTGAATATGTGAAAGCAATATTAAGTACACCATCACAATTGAGAATAATATTTATATTAATATAGTTCTTTTTTTCATTCTTATCATTAAAAGTTAGTAATAATTATATGAGTTTTGATATAAGAGCTCAAATACGGTGTAAAAGTTTTAGAATATGAAATTTTCAATTCACATTAAGCTTAGAATCTTTTTCTTATTTCTAATTTGGGTAATGGATATTTGAGATTATAATATTAAAGGATGATAACATAATGGTGATTAAAAAATGTAAGAAATGATGGCAATATATTGACCTAACCGAAAAAACCGAAAAACCGAACCGAACTGAGTTGATTCGGTTCGGTTCGGTTACTAAATCTAATCGGTTCGGTTCGATTTTGTAAAAATTAGCAAAAACCGAACCGAACCGACCGATGCTCACCCCTACTTGCGATCATCATTCATCGCTATGTTCCATTATGAAAACTAATGATAATGATACATAAATTAATGACTTAGTTCATGTTAAGAGAAAATTATCTGTGAGTCTTTGTTAAAAGTTGTCCATGTGAAAATAAAAATCATGAAGTTTAAAACCAAATGAATAATCCTCTTGATTAAGACTTAAAGTGACAAAACCCTTGCCCAAACTCAATTTTTTTAATACCCATATTATCATTGATTATATATCTTGTCTGAGCAGCTCGTGTGATAGATATTTAATACTTGTCACACGCTAGTGGCATGAGTCGACTTGGAGGCTTTTTTTTTTTTTGTCCACTCTTTTCTAATTTTTGTCCATCTCAAGGTAGATAATATTTTTTAATTGATAATTTTTTTGAAGAAATACTTTTTTTGCATAGATGCTATAGTTATGTCCACCCTTTACTAATTTTTTTCGGTCCAATGCTAAATATGCATTGAAAAAAAATTCCAGAGATTTAAAGTTAGCAATTTATTCATAATTAGCTAATTATTCATACTATATAAATATTTATTTATTTATTTTTAACTTATAAATTATGTACACCTCTTATATTGTGTTTACGTTCTCAAAACTTTTGTCCACCTTCTCATATATTCTATCCATTTTTTTCAATATTATGTCCACTTTATCTAATATTATGTCCATCTATTCTAATTTTCTCTAATATTATGTCCACTTTCTTTAACGCTTTAAAGCCCTACCCTGACGGGTATGGAGACGCTACTGCGACGTACATACACTAGGCTAGTATATCCTCATGTATGTACGCTAAGCATCAGTACAGACAAGAGTCAGAATGGGGAAGCACGATGGTAATATATATTCCAACAAAAGAGTACAAAAATGTAGTTATTACAGAGTGTGATATAATATTACATGAGTATTACATCACCAAGAGACGCAAAAGTGTGATTTACAAGTAGGAAAATATAGGAAGATGCTCACGAGCTGCAAAAAAGGGTTCTCCCGAGCCTGTCAAGAGAGGGCAGGTAGGGAATGAGCAACGACTGATCCTGTTGCTCCACAAGAAAAGTTTGATCATCTGCGGAAAGGTTCACTTCATTTCAAGCTCCGAGATCTGGACATGCAAGTTCACAGTGTCGGCCCAAGGGTCCATCACTCTATTTTTTATGATTATTAACTCAATAGTTATACTAATGATCTTGTGGTATTTAAGTTACAGATTTTATCAAGATCATGGTTACTCAAAATCAAATTTTGAAGCTAACAAGTGTTGATTAAAGAGCTCAAACTAAAAGATCGCATCAATTACTCAAAGATGAGTCTAACTCTACATGGATCAAGTTTGGATCAGTTCAAAATGAAAATGTAGATTTATTCAAGAAGACTTGAGTCAAGAATTTGTAACTTTAGGATTTATGTAAAAAATAGATTAGTTTTGATTGCTCAAGTTTATGCACACACGCTAAAATTTTTCCTTTAGTTTTCGGTTTAACCCATTTTTGATTTTATGAATAGATTTCATGAAAAATAAGTTTATATATTTTATATGTGTATTGAATTCTATCCATACACATTGTGCTTCAAATATTTATTACAGTTCTAAAAAAACATGATTTTCTATTTACAAATTTAGTTTAAAAAAATACAGTTTTTGTTTTAAGATCATGTTTCATTTTTCAAAAACAAGTTCATATGTTTATAATGTATGAATTTTTTATCACACATATTTGTACTTCAAAGTATTTACATGAACTTATTTTTGAAGAATTTATAAGAATTTATTTTAATTTTTTCAAAATATTGTGCACAGAGATGAGAAAGTCTCAGCTGTCGACAACCCTTCCTAGGTCTGTCGATAGCCCTTTACAGAGAGCTCAGCTGTTAACAGCTGCTGTCGATAGCTGGATGTTTTGCACTGACACTTGTCTAGTATTTTAGACGTAACGTTTTACTTCGATCTCTATTTGATGTGATTCAAGTTACATTACAAAGTTAACTTAAAGGGTTACAATATCTTTCTATATGATCATATTCAGATTCAAACATTTAAATTATCAAATATTAGTTTTAAGTTAGCGTATGTGCTAAAAATAGTTTTCACCGTTTGACACCCTTCAGTACTTTGATCATGTCTTTCTAACCCAATATCTGATTCATATGATTTTTATTTCATTAGAAAAATAACTTAAAAATATACAAATTCTTCATATATATTTATTTTCATATTCTAAAGTTTTGACCTTAAAAAATGTATATGGAGTTTGCTTATTTGTAGTCTATTTGGTCTGTCGATAGCCTAACATAGCTGTCGACATCTAATAGTCAAAACTTGCTTTTTGCTTTATAACGACAATTTTTCCTTTCAAACATATCCAGGTTCATTCCTAACAGCTATTTCTTTATTCTAATGAATTTTAACATGTTTTAGTTACTAGAATTACCTGAGAATTAGTCTCTACACTTCTCCTATAAATAAGAGTGAGCAGAGAATGTTTTTACAAGTTTTTAACAATAAGTTTTCAAAAATATTCTTTACTGTTCAATTTTAAAATCTCTTGTAAAAGTTTTTAGTGCTTTTCAATTTTCAATTTCTGTTTTCTCTCACCTACACTTAAACTCTCATTTTTATCTATTCTATAAGTGAGGTTGTAAGAGAGTTTTATTTGTGATCGAATTTTGATCACCAATGTTCATTCTTTATAATTGAGTTGTTGCAGGTTGCGGCCTCGATCGAGCTTGTGGGCTTGTGTGTTTATATTCTTATCAGGATCAGTAAGAAAACTTGTAGGTGTTGCAACACCGAGTGATCTTCCTGGATCAAGTTTAATTCTAATTGAGAGCGATTATAGTGGAATCTTTCATTACAGTGAAGGCGGGGGCGTAGAGCAAGTAGCTCAAACCTCGATAACAATTTTCTGTTTTTGTAATTGGCTTGCATTTGATCTTTCTTACTCTCTCTTATTTATTTCATTGCTCATATAATTAATATATATATATATATATATAATTAATATATATATATATATATATATATTTGTTATTATTCTTGCAAAATATTTGAACTCTATACATCAAGAAATCAATTACGCACCTCAACTATTATTTAAGAGAAATCACGAGGAGAAGTTCAGAGCCCTTCACAGGATATACAGCTTTATTTCTTAGTTGTGAATTTGTATTCATTTATGTGTTTATATCTTTGTGTAGAATTATTGTTGATAAGTTTTTGTTTTCCACAAAGATTAGCATATCATCTATTCACCTCCTCTAGGTGATTTCAATTAGTATCAGAGATAGTACTCCTCTTATTCAGTTTAACCACCAAGGAGTGATCCTTATTTTGCTAATCTCTATATTTTCTATACACATTCTTATTTTAACACACACCCACGAATTTTCTTGATATACTGATGTTTGATATTCTTAACTACCAAACTTGAAAGATTATGATGTGTTTATATCTTCAATCCCTCGGAAGGGATGTTTAAGTTGTCACCACTAAAGAATTAAATTTATTGAAGTGCAAATCTCTTGAGACTAAGGCAAAAGCTATTCATGCTTTAAAGCTATCCCTAAGTGATAATTATTTATTTAGGGTTACTATTCTTGATTTCGCTTTTGTAGTATGGAACATATTGATCTCTCTTGAAAAATAAATTTCAAACGATGTGGAGAGAGAATCAAGTGAAGATGATTCTGATCAAACTTGCTTCATGGTTCAAGAGAATGACTCCCTTGAGATAACCTCAGAATCTGATCTTAATGATAGTGTTAGTGTGTCTAATGAGGATGCACACATGTTGAAAGATGAACTTGATATATTTTATGAGGATTTATTAGAAAAGTATAAATTGTTGTAAAATAAGAGTTTAAAATTGAACAAAGAAAATGAGTTTCTATCTTTAAAACTAGATTGTATTTTTGAAGAAAATGTTGTGATTTCAAAAGAAAATGATTCTTTGAAAATTCAACTTGATTTTGTTTTAAATGAAAATGATTCATTGAAAAAGAAAGTTGATTTTGTTTCTAAAGAAAAAGAAATTGCTTTAAAGAAAAGGATGCTTTATCTTCAAAACTTGATTTTGTTTTGAAGAAAATGATTCTTTGAAAAACTAAGTTTTTTTTATTTTAAAAGAAAAAGATTCTTTGAAAATCTAAGTTGATTTTGTTTCAAATGTAAATGAGTCTTTGAAAAATGATTTTATTCAAAAAGAAAAGATTTCTCTTTCAAAAGAAATATTGAGAAATTTTTTTTATGCTCATGTTATTTTTTCTTCCATTGTTGAAAATGATATTTGTGTTTTGAAGAAAAAATTGATTTTTTAGACTCTACCTTGGGCCAATGTGCTTTTGATCATAAATGTTTAGAATTCTTGTTTCAAAAGAAACAAGCTTCACATATTCATGCATATACTACACGGCATACACCATATGCACACCATGTTCACATCAATATATATGTTAGAGTGCACTTATATACATTGTGGCCGCAAAGGCCATCTTGAAAATTTTTATTTTGATAGAATAAATCTTTCCAATTTTATAAACAAGAATGTTGGGGTTCCAAATGCTACTAACTCTCATGGATTGAAGAAGATATGGGTACCAAAATGCACAATAATTATTTTTGATATAGGTGTGAACTCTCACAACACATGAGAGGATTGGTGCCTTTGATGGTGAATGCTATTGGGCTTGATAGATAAATCAATGAATGCATCACTATCAAGGAGTTTTGGTGGGAGGATCATCTCGGTTTGGAGTAATGAAGTTGATTACATTGGTATTGATAATCATCTCATCATCCATTTTAAAAATATTTTATTTGCTAAAATACTCATATGCTAATATGGTAACGTAGACTCTATCATATGTTATTTTATACTAAAAGTTGAGTTGATTGGTTGTTAAGCTATGCATGTATTTTTGAAAATTGTTTTCATGTTTTCAAAAAGTTTTACATGCCTATCCTTTTAGATTCATGTTTACATATGATTTTAATTGATGCATATCATTATTTACATGTCTCATATTTTAAATGCAAAGTTAATTAAAACTTATGATATACTTATATAGCTTTTGAGATACACCCTTGATTTTTTACTTAAAATTGATTTATATCTTTTATGTACTCAACTATTGTTTAGCTATGCGTGTATATCCTAGTTTTGATGACTCTTGTATTTATACTCATTTGTTTCTCAAATATGTTTTGATGAAATTCTTATTTTTTCATTATACATGCTAGTTTTGTGAAAACTATATGATATACACTTGATTTTCATGTTATACATGTTCTATTTTGTTGTGTATTCAATTATTGTTTGATTATACTTACATGTCATAGTTTTTATGATTCTTATATTTATAAATGAACTCTTTTTAAATGCATTTTTGAATAAATTTCTTGAGATATATATTTGATCTTTTATGAGATTGTTTCTATTGCTTCATATATTTGTAAATTTTGTTAAAAATTATGAGATATACATGATTACATCCTTGAGACTCAAGTTATGTGCCATATATTCAAATTACCCACATGTACTCAATTTATGTTTGGATACACACGCACACACATACCTTTCAATATACATACATACATACATACATACATACACACACATATATATATGTATATATGTATGTATATATATATAGGGAGCTGATCCTCTAAGAACAGTTCTCACGGACTTCTATGAGAACTTTCACATAGGTCGTCGGATCTGATAGATCCAATCAAATAAAACTAGATCTCTATCAGATTCGACGGCTCACTTGAAAGTTCTCACATGAATTCGTGAGAACCGTTCTTAGGGGATTAACTCACTATATATATATGTATGTATATATATATAGGGAGCTGATCCTCTAAGAACGGTTCTCACGGATTCCTGTGAGAACTTTCACGTGGGTCGTCGGATCTGATAGATCAAATCAAATAAAGCCAGATCTCTATCAGATCTGACGACCCACGTGAAAGTTCTCACAGGAATCCGTGAGAACTATTCTTAGGGGATCAACTCACTATATATATATATATATATATATATATATATATATATATATATATATATATATATATATATATATATAGGGGTTACTGTACCTCAGCCGACGGCTGAGAGAGTTTCTCAGCCGGCGGTGACGTGGCTGAATATATGCCACATATCGGCCGCAGAGTGTAGGCGCCAAAAAAATCAAAAAAATCTCACCTAAACAATCGTGAATCAAATTGACAAAAATACCCCTTTTTTACTTCTAAACTAGCATAAACTCATCCACAAACAAAATTTACCTAAAAAATTTTCAGATGAATATATCTACAGATATAAAATTCCTAATTCTACTACAGACGAAACATGATATCATTCAGTATTCCGATGACAGACGCTGTCTTTTTTCACATGCCTTATGTAACAGAATTTTGAACATTTTACAAAGTTTGCGATTATAGTCGCAGTCATAGTATAATAATACTTTCGAACATTGCGACCATCGTCGCAGAATTAATACAATATAACTTTTAATTTTATATGACGACTGCGGCACTAGTCGCAGTCATAGTATAACAAAACTTTTTTATATCACCTCTGCGACCCTAGTCGCATTCCTTATTCCCATAAAAATAAGAGACGAAACATGCTATCGTTCAGCACTGCGACCTCGTTCAGCACTACGACCAAAGTCGCAATCTTTTTTCGCATGCCTTATGTAACAGATTTTTTATAATTTTACAAAGTAGATTTGCCACGCGACCCTGAGATCGGTTCGCGTATATCACATCTTATAAAAATACTATATTAATTACACTAAATTAAATGAAGTAATTAATATTCTATCTACCGTGATACAATAACAGTCTCGAAAAAAGAGATGCACTAATATTAATCTCGATAAAGAAAAGATGTGCACCATACGTAATCTAAAGATATAGGGAAAACATTCTATAAAAAATTAATTTGTACTTCACGTAGTAAACCTCTGGAAAAAAGAAACTCTTCGGATTCTCCGGCCATAACTCTTCAATTAAATATTTAATTTTTTTTACCACTTCTTCCATACTCAACCGTCACCTATAACAATTATTATTACTATTCATGTTCTTTCACATAATTTACCTTTATATAGTGCTTGTCACTCATATATCATCTCATAGCTAAAAACTATATTTTTACTCTTTCATTTCAATTTGATTTCAAAAACTTCCAGAAAAACAACTCATTCTTGAATCATGTCTTCCCCATCTTCTTCCTCTGAACACTCAGATTTCAACTTCAATCATTCCCCCACCGGTCCTCTTTCTTCAGAGTATTCTAGTGAATCTGATACCAGTCTGGACTTCACTCCTTTTGACTATCTCACTACATCAAATAATGTTTTAACTGATCCTCCTCTTCATGAGGATGATGAAGTTTTCATGGGGCTTAGTGACGAGGAAATTATTCCTCTGCCACTTGATAGAGACATGCTTGATAAAAGCATGTCCTCTGATGCTGGAGGCTCATTTTCTCGACACGGATCGGACGAAGAGCTTGATAGAGACGATCCATTCTGAGAGTTTATCGATGAACAAAAAAAACCCTCAAAAAGAGGAAGATGATGTTGAAATAAGTGATGAACAGGAAGACGAGGAGAATGAAGACGACGAATCTGCTTATGATGACGACGACGACGAGGATTAGGATTTCCTGATCTTCTCATATTCAACGTTATTTTGTCTTCTTTTAAGAGCTTTTAATGCTCTTTTTTTATAAGGTCTCTTTCTGACCATATTATGTTATAAATACAATTTACTTCTATCTGTAAAATAATCTTTCATATTTTTAAAATACATATAAAGTATACCGTATAGTTATTATTTCTGCATCTTATCTGCGATAATGGTCGCAGTACTCATATAATAATAACATATGAAACTGCGGCCACGGTCGCTGTCCAGTCATTGCATTAAATAAAGTTAAAAACAGCTACCATGGTCGCAGTCCAAAATTAAACTATATAAACAGATAATACAGCGAACATGATCGCAGTCCTCTCAAATCAGTATATTTCACTGTATATCACAAATTAGAAAACTGCGACTGCTTCCGTTAAACACTGCGACCATAATCGCAGTCCTACTTCGCATGCAATAAGTAAAAAAAATTGGTAGTTTATAGGCGGCTGAGACAACAGTTACAGTGAAGAGAAAAATATATAAAATCATACGTAAAATGCGACTATAGTGTCGTCCTTAGTCACTGTTATTACATTTAACATAGGAAAAAAATCATCCACAAAAAATACTGTCGTGAGTACTGCGACCATAGTCCCAGACCTTGATCGCATGCTGTATGTAAAAAAAAAATTTAATAGTTTATAGGCGGCTGAGACAACAGTTACAGTGAAAAGAAAAATATATAAAATCATACGTAAACTGCGACTATAGTATCAGTCCTTAGTCACCGTTATTACATTTAACATAGGAAAAAAATCATCCACAAAAAATGCTGTCGTGAGTACTGCGACCATAGTCGCAGACCTTGATCGCATGCTATATGTAAAAAAAATTTAATAGTTTATAGGTGACTGAGACAATAGTCACAGTGAATAACAAATATATAAAATAATACGTAAACTGCGATTATAGTATCAGTTCTTAGTCACCGTTATTACATTTAACCTAGCAAAAAAAAAACGTCGACGACTTCCTCTCGTTAAGCACTGCGATCATAGTCGCAGTCCTTTTCTGCATTCAATATGTAAAAAAAATAATAATAATTTATACATTACATGCGAAAAAAGGTAAACAAAAAATCAGTAAATTTCAAATTAGTAAATTTCAAATTGAAAAAAAATTAATAAAGAAGCATTGAAATTAGTTTCGTGATTTGATGAAAATTGGTCGTAGTTTCGTAATTATGACAATATTAACTAACGTCAGAAATATAAAAAATAATAAACTATACAGATCCATTTTCTTTTACAGCAGGGGCATTTAGTAATTTAAACTGTTTCAATAGGCGGGGCGTCCTTTCTAGTGTGGCTAATAATATGCCACGTCACCGCAGGCTGAGAGGGTCTCTCAGCCGTCGGCTGAAATACATTTTTCTCATATATATATATATATATATATATATATATATATATATATATATATATAGATATGCTCTAGTTCTAATGAAATTCACGTACATCATTAAAGTTTATCTTATATTTGTCTAGTGTATTTCTTGATTATCGTGTTGGTGAAAATGTTTGATGATTTGAATTTATTATTTCCACTAATCTTGATTATGAATGTTTATATTATTTTTTTGCAATTTAATGAATTTTTTTTTGATGTATGTCTTCATGTTCTTTTAAAGCAAGTCTTCTATATGTCAATATATTTAATAAAAATTTCATATCAGTTTTGATGAGTTTTCAGAGCCTTATTGATCTTATCCTCATGAATATGATTCTTACATGATTCTTATGTAAGTCACCTAGAGGAGGGGTGAATATGTGACTAGCTAATCAAAAGCAAAATTAATGCGGAATTAAAACTAATTATGCGAATTAAAACTAATTATGCAAATTAAAACTATTATGATAACACCAAGTATAACCAATGAGTGTGGCCGAATTTTCGGTGAAGGGTTCCGAATTATCTCCTTGAGATTCCTTTAACTTAAGAGTTGAGATGTCACTATGACTCTCTTGATTTAATACAAGTATGAGCAAACAATCCTGAGTATATATTCAATAGAGTATAAATATATCAAGCATATAATGAATATGAACAATAAGAGCATCAAGATATAAAACATCAGTGAGAGAGAGAGAGAGAAAAGCAATTGCAAATATAGAAGAATTGTTTCGAGGTTCGAGTCACTGCTCTACGTTCCCGCCTCTACCACTGTGAAGGATTTCCACTATAATCGATCCCGCAAGATCATTCGGTGCTGCAACACCTAAAATAAGCTTCCTCAAGAATTCTTAGACCCGCATGTTCCTCACTTGTTCCTGCAAGAATAACACACGCAAGCACACTAGCTTGCCGAAGCCGCACCTCTACAATGAGCTCTCTCAAGAACTCTACACAACGCGAACCCACAAGTTCGCCTCCTCAAATACAAAGATGTAAAATTGGTGATCTCTACACTTTGATCATCAAGAACAACTCTCACAAACAAAGCTCCTATAAGATAGATAAGGCTATGAAAAACTCAAACTTATGTGAGAAAACTAGGATAGATTTGGAGGTAGAAAACTCAAGAAATCTTTTGATAAATCAAGAGATTCACTCTTGAAAAACTCTTTTTGATTTGGAAATGAAAACTCTAAAATCTTGTAGAAAAAATTCTGTGGAAGATAGAAAAATAGTTCTAAAAAACACTCACAAAATTCTTGCCTAAAAGTGGCCCAAAACACCCAATATATAGGCTATAGAAAACTAGGCATTAGGGCCAGATGGCCTGTTGGTCAACCGGCCGGTCAACCGGCCAACAGTCATTTTTCAGACCATTAGGGTTGTCGGTCGACCGCAACCAGGTCTTGACCACTTGGTCGACCGAGATAAGAACCAGAGAGCACTACTTTCTTGGTCGGTCGATCGCTTTATCGACCGGGGCCAGATCCAGAGAGCAAGCTCTCTGGATCGGTCGACCGCCCGGTTGACCGGCCCTCAAGCCAGGGCTCTGTGCACATTTTGTGCACAGCAGTCGATCGCTCGGGTCGACCGACCTCTGGTTCTGTCGGCTGATCGGTCGACCGCCAGAAGCGCAGGTCAGAGTTTTTAGGGATTGGAAAATTGACCTGTAAAACCCATAAAAATTCTATTAAATCCCATAAATTCCACAAAAATAGTTTCATTAAAACACTTTGAAGTACAAATATGTGTGACTAAAAATCAGCACATATTACAAACATATTGAACTATTTTTGTGATATAGAATTTGAAGCTTTAAGCAGAAATCGTATTTTCAAAATCAAACTTCAAATTGAAAAACAATTTTCCAAAACTTGTTCAAATGCAAAAATAAGATATTTTAAACACTTTTGAAGCATAGTGTGAATAAATATGATTCAATACATATATAAAATGAAATATCTATATTTTTGACAATAAGCTCAAAATAAGATTTGACTTTAACAAAACTTAAAACCATGAACTAGAAACATCAAACGAGTTTTTCTAAACATTTGAACCATCAATGTGTATGGATGAAATTCAAAACATATATTAAAAATGTAAACTTATTTTGATGAAATCTATTCATGCAACTCAAAAGATATGTTCTTGAAGCTCAAAACCAAAATGGTTAAAATAAAAACCAAAATCTTTTCTAAAACTATTTTTTATGAAAATATTATATAAATTTTGTGCGTGTGTAAATGAGTTTGAGTAATCCACAACTAATCTATTATTTACATTTTATCTAAAATATAAAAATCTTAAACGCTTACAAACATGACTCAAGTCTTAAAATCTTCTCTTAAAAATCTTCTTCAAGATGACTTGATCCAAATCTCGATCCAAAGAGTTAGACTCCTTTTGAGTACTTAATGCGATCTTGATGCGCGGGCTTTTGAATCAACACGTTCTACTTCAAAACTTGATTCGAATTTTTTGTTGAAGCCAAACACCGACTAAGATCTTGATTAAATATATGAAACTAATTAACACAAGATCATCAGTACTATAACTACATGAGTTAATCATCATCAAAACTAGGGTGATGGGCCTTTGGGCTAACAATCTCCGCCTTTTTGATGATGACAAAGCTCATGAAGTTATATATGCATGGATTAAAGATAAGCTTCATAGAAGCTCCACCTTAACTCATGCATAGTAAAAAACAATAAAGATATTCAATGAAATGCATAAACTAAACACAAATATATATGCAAAAATAACAAATATTAGACATGCATATATAAACTCTCTAAATTCTTCTCCCCCTTTTTGTTAATTCATCAACAAAAGGGTGAAGATCAACAAACAATATAAAGGTATATGCGACATATATTCATGAAAAGGGAGACGTTAAGTTAACTCCTCCCTGCATACATGGATTACATGAAGAAGAGATGACTAAATCTTATCCCCATAAGTATAATATACAATCTATAGAAGGAGATGTTAAGCTCCCCCTACACAGATGTTAAGCTCCCCCTGCATACATGGATTACATGAAGAAGAGAGGTCAAACTCCTCAATAAGTAAAATACACTCAACATGAATCTATATATAGAGAAGATGTTAAGATTCCCTTACATATAAGCAATTAGGGGTGGCAATTGGGTCGGGCCGGGTCTAATTGAGTCGGGTCTTAAATGGGTCGACCCATAATCGGGTCGGGTCGACCTGACCCATTTATTTATATGGGTCAAAAATCCAAACCCAAACCCGACCCAGTATTATGCGGGTCGACCCGACCCAACCCATTTGACCCATTTAACTAAATGGGTCGGCCGGGTCGGGTCGACCCGTTAGACCCAAATGACCCATTTGAATAACATGTTTCAGTACAAAGAAAGCTGATAACAAAGTTATGAGATACATATTTACTCAGATACCAAGAAAATTGAAATTTATAACAAAAAGCAATGGTTCAAGAGACAAAAAAGCCGTGATGGGCTAGTACATTTCACAGAATCCACTAGAGTTTTGCTCAGCTACGTTTTTAAAGCTTCAAAATATGAAAATCTAACTCAAGCCACTGGCTTCTGTTAAAAAAAAAAATTTGCCACTGAACCGGCTTAATAGGAAGATCAAATACGGGTATCTTGCTGACTGACTTTAACTTTCTTCTTGGTCCACAGCCTGTCGAGAGCATTATCAGCATCGGCCAGTAAAATACCAAAACCAACATAAGAGGGGAGATTAGTCATTCATTAGAAACAAAGAGAAAGAAAGAGGGGAGGTTTTTATTTTTATTTTCCACCAAGGTTTACGTTTTTTTTTCTTTCTTTCTCTGGAAGAAACATTTTTGGCTACCCAGGATTCCTTGGTTCGGATGGTGTGATAAATGATTCCCAAAAAAAAAAAATCTCTGGATCAAAAATATAAAAAGGTAAATGGGTCTTAGCTGGTTTAGCGGGTTTGGTGGGTTTGGGTCGACCCGACCCATTTATTAATCGGGTCTGGTGGGTCGACCCGATTACGACCCAAACCCGTATAGCTCAAACCCATACCCACTTACTCTGGGTCGGGTCGGGTCGGGTCTGGCGGGTCGGGTCTGAATTGCCCCCCTATAAGCAATACATATCAAACAAATTTTAAGAAAATTTTGAAATCACTTTTAAAACAAATTTTGAGATCTCTTGTAGTCAACAAAATAAAATTTGATACTAATTGAAATCAAATAGTAGTTGACAAAATAAATGTTAATATCACTTATAGATAAACAAAATTATTAAGATACCAATAGTAGATTTTGATACCAATTAAAGGTGAAACATGAAGTACATTTCACTAAAAAAAATACCAAATGAAATCAATATATAAGCTTATAAAGATACTAATTAACATTTAGGATTAAGTCAAGCTTAGCATAAATAGTTTGGGTTTTATAAAAAATGTATAGCATTGTAAAATAAGCACAATCTAAATCATATATATGTATGAAAATGGAAATACCACTTGAAATTTGATGCGTACATATATAGAAAAACAAATATGAGTATACAAAAATAAAATTTCATGAAGATCATGTGTATAGCTCATATCAGTCCACCCTTATCATGCACATGTTTGAAAGATATTCAATAAGGAGCATATAAGTCATGGTCGCCCAACCAACCGCCCTTAGAGGGTAAAAGTTTTCAAAAATAGGATTTAAAAATAATTATAAATTAAAAATACTATCAAATGAAGAATAATTAACTAGTTAAATTTTTTTTTTTTGTGAAAAACTAGTTAAAGATCCTTCAAATATGAAACCAAAATATATATATATATACCATGAAACATGTATATCACACAAAAATTGACACTTAAGATCTATAAAGGTCATAAATGTTCATGAAAATAAAGTCATAAGTAAACAAAAGAAATGTGCATGTACAATAATCATGTGAATAGCATATTCATGAAGATAAGGTAATGAAACTCAAAAATAAAAAATCATATGAAAACTTTCTTAAAAACATGATATATCATATAGTTATGCATGAATCATCAAAACTAAGACATACAATATACAATCAAATAAATAAATGAGTACATAAAAGGAATGGAGCATGTAAAGTATGTATCTCAAAAATTATACATGTATAATACAATTTTTAACAAAATTTGCATATCAACATGATATAGACATAAGCATACAAAACATGAATAAATAATAGGCATGTAAATATATTAAAAACATGAGTAAAGTTTTTCAAAAATACATGCATAGCATACAACCAATCAACTCAACATTAAGCACAAAACACAAATGATTGAGTCTAGGCCACTATACTAGCATATAAGCATTAAAAGCATTTTAAAGTGGAGGAAGAAATGGTTAGCAAAGCCGATGTAGCCAATTTATTTCTCCAAAACACGAGGTGGTCCTCCCACCATGCTTCCTTAATAGCGATGCATTCATTTAATTTGACCTTCAAGCTTGAAATGCATCCTCCACCAAGGCATCAATCCTCTCACGTCTTGTGAGAGCCCACACCTACATTAAACGCAAGAGGTGAGGATTTTGGTACCCATATCTTTTTGTTGGGTCCACGAGGGTTAGAAGCAATTGAAACCCAAACATTTTTATTTGCAAAATTTGAAGAATTTATCCTATCAAAATAAAATTTTACAAAATGGCCTTTGCGGTCACAACGTGTAAATGTGTACACTCTAACATACAAAGAGGAATGGAGTGATCATGGTGTGCATATATGCTAGGGGTGGCAATTGTTGTGCTCGGAGACAACAACCCTTAGAAGATCCAACCTGATCTCAATCACCAAGAACAATGAAAAACAAACTAGAAGAACAGCCAATCACAAAAACCAGATCTAACGAGGTTCGGCCAACCTGCCTACGTCCTCGGGGCAATTCACGGAGAGAGTTTTCTTTATGGAAGATGGATTACAATAGCTCTGGATCTCTATCAACACAAGAGAGTCCGCAGCTATACTTTTTCTAAGCACTAAACCCTAGAAAATTACAACCAGGGCTTAAATACATAACTTCCCGAAACAACAGATTTCGCCCAAAACCCGACTGTCGGTCGACCGGCCGGTCGACCGACTCCCTCTAACGGTCGACCGATCCGGTCGACCGAAACAAACAGAAAGTCGGGTTGCTTACAGAGACCCTCTTCGGTCGACCGGTCCGGTCGACCGAAGCAACCAAGACCCTCTTCGGTCGACCAGTCCGGTCGACCGAAGCAACCTGGGAGCAAACCTGTGCACTTCGTGCACGTCGGTCGACCGGTCCGGTCGACCGACCTCTGTCTTTTCTGCTGCTGCTTCTTTTTCCTGCCTGCTGTTCCGTCGCCTTTCGTCGTAGACTCCTTGGCAGTCTTCAACAGCACCTGGCATGACTTCACTTCCTCTACTGTACTCTCTCCTCCAACAATTCTCCACCTCGGTGAAGATTGTTAAATCTGAGCCGAACACCGACTCGAAAGCGGCTGCACCAATCTGGTTGCCTACGTACCCCTTGCCCAAGGGATCAAACCATCCGTAGTTCATCCAAATGAGCTTCAACAAGCTCACTTCACCTGAAGGATCTGGAGCAAGTCTTTGCAGTGTGCAAACTTTACTCCCGACACCACCTTTGTAAGCATATCGGCCGGATTCTCCGAAGTATGAATCTTCAATAAATTGATGTCATCTTCCTCCAGAATCTCCCGAACAAAGTGATACCTGACATCGATGTGCTTCGTCCTTGCGTGGTAGACTTGGTTCCTCGCCAAATAAATGGCACTCATACTGTCACAGTGTATCTTCAAGATCTCCTGTTCCACTCCCAAGTCATCTAGCAATCCCTGAAGCCAAATCGCCTCCTTCATGGCCTCAGTCAAGGCCATATACTCTGCCTCTGTAGTCGACAATGCGACTGTGGACTGAAGTGTGGAGCGCCAACTCACCGGTGCCTGCGAGAATGTGAATACATACCCCGTCGTCGACCGGCGTTTGTCAAGATCACCTGCATAGTCCGAATCCACGTACCCTATGCATTCTTGCTTCCCAGTGTTGTCCTTCTCAAACACGAGGCCTACATCAACAGTACCCTTGATGTACCTCAGGATCCACTTCACTGCTTCCCAATGACCCTGACCTGGATCATGCATATATCTGCTAACCATGGAAACTGCCTGTGATAGATCGGCCTTGTACACACCATTGCATACATCAAGCTTCCCATTGCATTGGCATATGGTACATGAGTCATATGCTCACGCTCCTGAACATTCCTTGGAGACATCTTCGCTGACAACTTGAAGTGCGGCGCCATTGGTGTACTTACAGTCTTTGTATCTTTCCCGATATTAAATCTCTGCAGTACCTTCTCCAGATAGCCCTTCTGAGTCAAGCTAATCCTGCCAGCTTCTCTGTCCCTTGTGATCTCCATACCCAATACTTTCCTTGCTTCCCCCAGGTCCTTCATCTCGAACTCAGACGATAAAGTCTTCTTCAGAGAATCAATTTCAGATCTTGACCTAGAAGCAATTAGCATATCATCTACGTAAAGTAGTAGATAGACATACTCACCAGATGGTAACTTGTTGTAGTACACACATGGATCATAATGGCTTCTTGTGTACTTCTTCTTCCTGATGAAGCTGTCGAATCGCTTGTACCATTGTCTTGGAGACTGCTTCAAACCGTACAGTGATTTCTTCAGCTTGCATACCAACTCCTCTTTCCCTGCAGTTTTGTAACCTGTGGGCTGAGTCATGTAGATCTCCTCCTCAAGATCGCCGTGGAGAAAGGCGGTCTTCACATCAAGTTGGTCAAGGTCCAACTCGTTCTGTGCCACCAAGGCCAATAGGATCCGAATAGACGAGTGTTTTACAACTGGGGAGAACACCTCGTTGTAGTCGATCCCTTCTCTCTGTGCGTAGCCTTTAGCCACCAGCCTTGCCTTGTAGCGCACTTTGTCTTCTTGGAGTGATCCCTGCTTCTTAGCAAATACCCACTTACACCCTATGGCTTTCTTCCCCTTGGGCAACTTGGTCAGTTCCCATGTGTTGTTCTTATAAAGAGACTGCTTCTCTTCATTCATGGCCCCTTTCCATAACTCCGCTTCTGAACTGATTTCAGCTTCCCTGAAAGTAGATGGAATGGCTTCTTCAACAACTGGAAGTGCATGTGCAATTACCATGTCTGTAGTGAGCCAGCCAGGTCTCCTAGTATTCCTCCTTGGTCTTCTAACTGCAGTGGGATCTGGAACTGTATCCATAACCTGTTCCTGATCCTCTTCAACAACCTCAGCATCTTCTTCTGCAACTTGATCACCTCCCTGTGTCACCTCAGGAATGATCCTCACAGATACTGAGTCTTCTAGAGATGGTGGATCTGCATCACTCTCCACCTGCTGCAATAGCTCCTTGGTCTTCTTAGTCTCCACCTGCTAAGAGACTGTAGGCTTCATCATAGAGGCCTCATCAAAAGTGACATCTCTGCTGATTATGAATTTGTTGTCCTGTTGGTCCCAGATCTTGAACCCCTTGGTTCCTTTCTTGAAGCCAACAAACACACCTTTCTTCGCTCTCGGATCCAATTTGTCTTCTTTTACGTGATAGTAGGCTGGACATCCAAATATCCTGAGCACATCATAATCTCCTGCAGCTTTACCAGACCAAGCTTCAAGGGGGGTCTTTCCCCCTATTGCAGACGACGACAACCTATTGACGAGATGGCATGCATACCCCAAAACTTCAGCCCAGAACTTCTTTGGTAATCCTGCATTTGACAATATGCACCGAACCTTCTCTAGCAAAGTTCGGTTCATTCTTTCAGCCACCCCATTCTGTTGCGGAGTTTCCCTTACTGTGAAGTGCCTCTCTATGCCCTCATCAAGACATAGCTTCTGGAAAGGGTCTGACTTGTACTCTCCTCCGTTGTCAGAACGAAGGACCTTGACTTTTCTTCCTGTACTCCTTTCCTGATTAACCTTCCACTTCACAAACAATTCTAGGACTTCATTCTTGTGTCGCATGGTGTACACCCAGCACCGCCTAGAATAATCATCGATAAACGACACAAAGTAGTGGGTTCCCCCTATTGATGCAGTCTTTGTGAGTCCCCATACATCTGTGTGCACATAATCAAGAATGCCTTCGGTGCAGTGTGAAGCTGTTTCAAACTTCACCTTTGTCTTCTTGCCTATGATGCAATGTTCACACAGATCCAGTTTGCAGGTCTCTGCACCCTTCAGTAGCCCTTTCCTCACAAGAGCTTGCATAGATTTCTCCCCTGCATGTCCCAGCCTCATGTGCCATAGCGGGTTAGATCTTCCTTCTGACTGGTCGAAGCTGCCACCTGCCCTGTCACTGTACTACCCTTCAAGTAATACAAATTATTCCTGCGGTTGGCCTTCAACACCACCATTGAGCCCTTCGTCATTTTAAGAACACCTTCTTTAATAGACACACCGAGCCCCAATGATTCCAAAACACCCACTGAGATCAAGTTCCTCTTCAGCTGAGGGACATATCTCACTTCCTTCAGCTCCCTTACCATCCCGTCGAACATCCTGATAGGAATTGTGCCTATACCCTCCATGATGCATGGATGATCATCGCCCATGACAACCGAACATCCCTCCAGCTTCTCAAGACTAGTAAACCAATCTCGATTAGGGCATACATGATATGTAGCACCTGTGTCCAGGATCCACTCGTTTTCCCCCGAGTAACCTACAACAGGAGTAGTAACTGAAAACGAGAATACTGAAGAATCTGAATCTGAATCCTCTGCCTGTGATTTACTGCTAGCAGCCTTTGTCACTCTTGCCAGATTTGCCTCAGATTTTGATTCCTTCTTCTTCCCCTTGTACTTTGGACAGTCAACTTTCCAGTGCCCAAACTCTTTGCAATACATGCACTGGTCTTTCTTAAGATCCCTTAAGCCCGGTCTTGACTTCGATCTTCCTCTCACCTCCTTGCCTTTCCTTGATGAGCTCCTGCCTCTTACCTCCAAAGCCTCTGCTGATGAACTAGATCTCCCAGAATGTTTCTCATTCTTCCTTTTCTCATAACTCATCAGTGCTGACGATATCTCATCATAGTCTAAGGTTTGCCTTCCATTTATGAATGTCATTGTAAATATCTCATACTCCTCCGGTGGAAGAGAGTTCAGAAGAACGACTGACTTGTCTTCCTCACTTATAATGGCATCCACATTTAGTAAATCCGTAAGAAGCTTTGTAAACCTGTTGAGGTGCTCATTTACTGTGCTTCCCCTCTGCATCCTGAACAAATACAGCTTGCTCTTAAGCTGCAGCCTTGACTCCACGCTCTTTATCAGGTACTTCTTCTCGAGGGTATTCCACATATCCTTTGCTGACTTCTCATGTTGAACAGAATATTTGATATCTTGTGACAAACATGAGCGAATCAGGCCACATGCCGACCTGTTCATTTTTGCCCACTCATCATCAGTGGTAGTATCCTTCTTCTTCTCCAAAAGGAGCGTGTCCTCGAGGTTCTGTGCATTCAATGCATCCATAACCTCACACCTTCACATCCCGAAATTGTTAGTTCCATTGAACTTAACAACTTCAATCCTGGAGTTGTTCATTGTTTTAACAGACTTAGATTCCTCTGCCATTGAGATCCTTTCCTTGACCCTCTAACTATGCGGAAGATCAAATACTTGCAAAATAGATCTATTTCTGAGATAAAAAAGTGATTTTTACCTCTACCTTGAAACCCTAGCTTGAGTTTCTCACCAGATCTATTCCACCCCTGATTCAACGAGCCCTCCCTGCGTCCACCTGAGATCGACACACGATCTCCTTGAACACCAATGCCTCTGACCTAAGATCGACACACGATCTCCACCTGATCAGATCTGGAGCCCTTCGAATCTTCAGAATATCCCAAGCGTAGCCTGAAGCTCTGATACCACTTGTTGTGCTCGGAGACAACAACCCTTAGAAGATCCAACCTGATCTCAATCACCAAGAACAATGAAAAACAAACTAGAAGAACAGCCAATCACAAAAACCAGATCTAACGAGGTTCGGCCAACCTGCCTACGTCCTCGGGGCAATTCACGGAGAGAGTTTTCTTTATGGAAGATGGATTACAATAGCTCTGGATCTCTATCAACACAAGAGAGTCCGCAGCTATACTTTTTCTAAGCACTAAACCCTAGAAAATTACAACCAGGGCTTAAATACATAACTTCCCGAAACAACAGATTTCGCCCAAAACCCGACTGTCGGTCGACCGGCCGGTCGACCGACTCCCTCTAACGGTCGACCGATCCGGTCGACCGAAACAAACAGAAAGTCGGGTTGCTTACAGAGACCCTCTTCGGTCGACCGGTCCGGTCGACCGAAGCAACCAAGACCCTCTTCGGTCGACCGGTCCGGTCGACCGAAGCAACCTGGGAGCAAACCTGTGCACTTCGTGCACGTCGGTCGACCGGTCCGGTCGACCGACCTCTGTCTTTTCTGCTGCTGCTTCTTTTTCCTGCCTGCTGTTCCGTCGCCTTTCGTCGTAGACTCCTTGGCAGTCTTCAACAGCACCTGGCATGACTTCACTTCCTCTACTGTACTCTCTCCTCCAACAGCAATTGGGTCGGGCCGGGTCTAATTGAGTCGGGTCTTAAATGGGTCGACCCATAATCGGGTCGGGTCGACCTGACCCATTTATTTATATGGGTCAAAAATCCAAACCCAAACCCGACCCAGTATTATGCGGGTCGACCCGACCCAACCCATTGACCCATTTAACTAAATGGGTCGGCCGGGTCGGGTCGACCCGTTAGACCCAAATGACCCATTTGAATAACATGTTTCAGTACAAAGAAAGCTGATAACAAAGTTATGAGATACATATTTACTCAGATACCAAGAAAATTGAAATTTATAACAAAAAGCAATGGTTCAAGAGACAAAAAAGCCGTGATGGGCTAGTACATTTCACAGAATCCACTAGAGTTTTGCTCAGCTACGTTTTTAAAGCTTCAAAATATGAAAATCTAACTCAAGCCACTGGCTTCTGTTAAAAAAAAAATTTGCCACTGAACCGGCTTAATAGGAAGATCAAATACGGGTATCTTGCTGACTGACTTTAACTTTCTTCTTGGTCCACAGCCTGTCGAGAGCATTATCAGCATCGGCCAGTAAAATACCAAAACCAACATAAGAGGGGAGATTAGTCATTCATTAGAAACAAAGAGAAAGAAAGAGGGGAGGTTTTTATTTTATTTTCCACCAAGGTTTACGTTTTTTTTTCTTTCTTTCTCTGGAAGAAACATTTTTGGCTACCCAGGATTCCTTGGTTCGGATGGTGTGATAAATGATTCCCAAAAAAAAAAAAAATCTCTGGATCAAAAATATAAAAAGGTAAATGGGTCTTAGCGGGTTTAGCGGGTTTGGTGGGTTTGGGTCGACCCGACCCATTTATTAATCGGGTCTGGTGGGTCGACCGATTACGACCCAAACCCGTATAGCTCAAACCCATACCCACTTACTCTGGGTCGGGTCGGGTCTGGCGGGTCGGGTCTGAATTGCCCCCCCTAATATATGCCATGGCGTATGTGAATGAATATGTGAAACTTGTTTCTAGCGAAACTTAAATTTTAATTTATTATGTTTAAATGCATATTGGCTTAAAGTGGAGACCAAACTATCAATGTTCTTCTTCATAATGCAAATATCATTATCAATTTTAGAAGAAGAAACATGAGAAAGAAAATTCTTTTCTTTTTATAAATATTTCTTTTTCTTTTAAAACAATTTTCTTTTTCAAGGATTTATTTTCATTAAAATAATTTCTTTTTCTTTTTCCATCAAAATAAGTTTATTTTTCAATGAATTGTTTCCTTCACAAATTTCACTTAATTTTGAAGTCAAAGAAACATTCTCTTTTTTCAAAAATTCATTCTTTTGAAATAATTTCAAATTTATTTTGGAGAGAATCTTTTTATTTCAAAACAAAATCATTTTCATTTTTTAAACTTTTGTTTTTCTCTTTAAACGAATCATATTTTTTTTAATAAGCATCTCGCAAAGCAAAGCAAGAGCATCATATGGAATCTCTTCTTCAAACTCAGAATTAGAATTTGCCATAAAGGGGTTATCCCCTGGACCATGGACACATGTTGGAAGTAGCATTTCCATCATCCGAGTCACTCTTCTTGTCATTTTGCTTTTGTTCCTGAGAGTGATGAGAGCGTTTCAAACTGCAAAAACCGAATCAATATTAGAAACCCTAGAAAAATAAAATCATTTAGGATTGACTTTAGAGCATGGAAGGCTTTTACATTAACCTAAAGGTTTTTGCCATTAAAAAGTAAGAATAAGAATCTTTAATGGTGACAAAATAAACATGAATTTCTAGGGCTTTAAGATATATAGATATCTTAACTTTTCAGGTTTGGAGGTTAAGAATGTCAAACATGGGAGATGTCATGAAATCCATGTGTGTGTGTATAAAATATTGTGATTAGTTAAAAATGGATCTTTAACTTATGATGTTAAAGCCAAATCAAAAACACCAAGCTCTGATACTAATTGTAAGTCACCTAGAGGGGGGTGAAAAGGTGACTAGCTAATAAAAAGAAAAACTAATGCGAAATTAAAACTAATTATGCAAACTAAAACTATTATGATAACACACCAAGTATAACCAAAGAGTGTAGCTGAATTCTCGGTGAAGGGCTCTTGACTATCTCTTTAATATTCCTCTAAATTAAGAGTTGAGGTGCCACTATGGCTCTCTTAGTTGAATACAAGTATGAGCAAACAATCCCAAGCATATATTCAATAGAGCACAAATATATTAAGCATATAATGAATATGAACAAGAGTATGCAAGATATAAAACATAAGTGAAAGAGAGATAACAATCACAAACACGGGAGAATTGTTTCGAGGTTCGAGCCACTGATCTATGTCTCCGCCTCCACCACTGTGAAGGATTTTCACTATAATCGATCTTGCAAGATCATTCGGTGCCGCAACGCCTACAACGAGCTCTCTCAAGAACTCTTGGACCCACAAGTTTCTCACTTGTTCCCGAAAGAACAATACACACAAGCACACTAGCTTGCCGAGGCTGTACCTCTACAATGAGCTCCCTCAAGAACTCTCCACAATGCAAACCCACAAGTTCGCCGTCTCAAATATAAAGATGTAAACATGGTGATATCTACACTTTGATCATAAAAAGAACTCTCACAAATAAAGTTCCCATAAGATAAATGAGGCTCTGAAAAGCTCAAGCTTGTGTGAGAAAAATAGGATAGATTTGGAGGTGAAAAACTCAAAAAGTTTTTGATAAATCAAGAGATTCACTCTTGAAAAACTCATTTTGATTTGGAAATGAAAGCTTAAAATCTTGTTGAAAAACTTCTATGAAAGATAGAAAAATAGCTCTAGAAAATACTCCAAAAAATCTTACCCAAAACTGGCCCAAAACACCCCAATATATATGCTGCAGAAAACTAGCTGTTGGGGGCCAGATGGCCGGCCGGTCGATCGGCCAACGGTCATTTTTCAAACCGTTGGTGCTGCCGGTCGATCGCACCCAAGTCTTGACCTGTCGGTCGACCAAGGCGAGAACCAGAGAGCACTGCTCTCTTGGTTGGTCGATCGCCCAGTCGACCGGCCCTCAAGCCAGGGCTCTGTGTACATTTTGTGCACATCGGTCGACCGACCACTGGTTCGGTCAACCGCTTGGTCGACCGCCAGAAGCCCAGGTCAGATTTTTTAGGGATTAGAAAATTGACTTGTGAAACCCATAAAAATTCTATTAAACCCAAAATTCCACAAAATTTTTCATTAAAACACTTTGAAGTATAAATATGTGTAACTAAAAATCAACATATATTACAAACATATTAAACTATTTTATGATATAGAAGTTTGAAGCTTTAAATAAAAATAGTATTTTTCAAAATCAAACTTCAAATTGAAAAACGATTTTTTTCAAAACTTGTTCAAATATAAAAACAAAATATTTAAATACTTTTGAAGCATAGTATGTATGGACATGATCCAATACACATATAAGATGAAATATCCATATTTTTTACGATGAGCTCAAAATAAGTTTTGACTTTAACAAAACTTAAAGCCATGAATTAGAAACATCAAATAAGTTTTTTCAAACATTTAAACCATCAATGTATATGGATGAAATCTAAAACACATATAAAATATATAAACTTATTTTGATAAAATCTATTCATGAAACTCAAAGATATATTTTGAAGCTCAAAGCCAAAATGGTTAAAACTAAAACGAAAAATATTTATAAAACTATTTCTTATGAAAATATTATATAAATTTTGTGTGTGTGTAAATGAGCTTGAGCAATTCACAGTTAATCTATTCTTTACATTTTATCTAAAATACAAAAATCTTAAACACTTACAAATATGACTCAAGTCTTGAAAATCTTCTCTTTAAAAACTTCTTCTTCAAGACGACTTAGTCCAAACCTCGATTCAAAGACGTATACTCTTGAATACTTGATTTGATCTTGATGCGCGAGATCTTGAATCAACACGTGCTAGCTTCAAATTTTGACTTTGAATTTTTTGTTGAAGTTAAATACCGACTAAGATCTTGATTAAATATCTAAAAATAATTAAACACAATATTATTAGTACTATAACTATATGAGTTAATCATCATTAAAACTAGATTGATGGGCCTTTGGACATCATCTTGCACACTTATATTTTGTTTACTTGTGAGTTTAAATTCATGAGTATGATAGTGTATTTTCGATAAAGAGTGATAATTCTTATGTAATTAGAATTTTTCATGAGATATATGATTTGTTTCAAACTTATAGAATTTTGAACTAGTTTTCAAAATTATTTTAAATTTAGTTCTGTTAATTCTTCACATGGTAGTATTTTCAAACTATTCTCTACTATTTTCAAATAATTATTTTTGAAAATGCCACCTTTTGTAGGCGGTTGATTGGATGATCATCTATAGTATGAATTATTTAATTATTCATATGACTTGTGCATGTTATGTTATTGATAATTATGAGATACACTTATTATTCTAAATATATAATTTTTGTGTACTCGTTCATGATTGTTTATATATGTATGTTCTAAATTTGATAACAATTTCTTTTATTAATATATATATAAAATATATTATATATATATATATATATATATATATATATTATATATATATATATATATATATATATATATATATATATATATGATTGTGCACATTATAGTGTTTCGTGTATGTTTCATGCATGTTTCGTGCATGTTCGTGTATTATTTTTTGGCAAAATTATCTATTTATTTATATGCTCAAATGTGCATGCTCATATCTTTTGCAAGCTTATGTATTGTTTTTTATAGTATTTATAAAAAGAGGGAGAAATTTCTTATTTTGATTTTGATCCTTCCCTTTTTATCAAAGAAAGAAAATGATTTTTTTGACAAATATGTTCAAATTTTCAATTGGTATCAATTATTACATTTGATATCTACCTTTCATAGTTTTTGCTACTTAGTATAAACGTCTAAATTATTTCAAATTGTTTTGATTTCAATTGGTTTCTATTGATATTGAAATTGAAAATTTTTCAATTGGTATCTAATATTCTATTATAATTATTATTTAGACTTTTATTTTGAAATTGATATTCAATAGACAAACTTTTAATTCAATTGGTATTCAAAGTATGTTATGATTTCTTTACTCTTTTGAATAAATGACAAAAAAGAGAGAGAAATTTGGAGTTTATATATGCATGTTCTTATGTTTTATGCAAGTTTTTATATTTTATGCAAATATATTGAATGTTTTATTTGTGTTTAGAGCCTTAATGAATATCTTTATATGTTTATTTGATATGCATGAGTTAAAGGGGGGTTTTATAGAGTTTTTCTCTACTCCTTGCATATATAACTCCATGAGTTTTATCATTATCAAGAAAGGAGAGATTGTTGGCCTAAGGGTCCCCATCACTCTAGTTTTGATAATGATTAACTCATATAGTTATAATGCTAATGATCTTGTCGTATTTAAGTTATAGGTTTAATCAGGATCGTGGTTACCCAAAGTCAAGCTTTGAAGCTAACAAGTGTTGATTAAAGACCTCAAGCTTAAAGATCACATCAAGTACTTAATGAGGAGTTTATCTCTACATGGATCAAGTTTGGATCAAGTAAAGATGAAAAAGTAGATTTATTCAAGAATGTGACTTGAGTTAAGAGTTTATAAGTTTAGACTTTATGTAAAGAATAGATTAGTTTTGATTGCTCAAGCTTTACACACACCAAAAGATTTTTCTCTTTGATTTTTTATTTAACCCATTTTGATTTATGAATAGATTCCATAAAAATTAAGTTTATATGTTTTATGTGTATTAGATTCTATCCATACACATTGTGCTTCAAATATTATGATTCAAGAAAAACATGATTTTCTTTTTACAAGTTTAGTTTTAGAAAATACAGGTTTTGTTTTAAGATCGTGTTTCATTTCTCAAAAAAAAGTTCACATGTTTATAATGTGTGAATTTTTATCACACATATTTGTGCTTCAAAGTATTTATATGATCTTATTTTTATAGAATTATAGGAATTTATTTTGATTTTTTCAAAAAAAATATAAACTGATGTCATAGGGGTGCACAGGGCTAAGAGAATATCAGCTGTCGACAACCCTTCCTAGGCTTGTCGACAGCCCTTTACAGAGAGCTCAGTTGTCGATAGCTGTTGTCGACAGCTTACTGTTCCGCACTGATACTTGTCTAGTATTTTGGACAACTTTTTCCTCCAATCTCTGTTTGATGTAATTCAAGTTGAATTACAAAGTAACTTAAAGAGTTACAATATATTCACATATGTTCATTTCAAGATTCAAACGTTTAAGTTATCAAATATTGATTTTATGTTAACCTATATGATGAAAATAATTTTCACAGTTTCAATTTGATACCCTTCAATATTTCGATCATATCTTTCTAAACCAATATCAGATTCATATTATTTTTATTTCAGTAAAAAGATAACTTAAAAATCTACAAATTTTCATATATATTCATTTTCAAATTCTGACATATTGACCTTTAAAAATTTGTATGAAGTTTGCTTATGTGCAGGCCACTTGGCCTGTGGACAGCCCAAAAGCTGACGACAAATAGTAGTCAAAACTTGCATGTTTTGCCTTATAACGGCTATTTTTCTATAAAACCTATCTTGGTTCATTCTCAATGGCTATTTTTTGATTCTAATGAATTCTAACATGTTTTAATTGCAAGAATTAACTGAGAATTGGTCTTTAGGCATTTCCTATAACTAGGAGTGACTAGAGAGTGTTTTTACAACAAGTTAAAACACAAGCTTTTAACAACAAGTTTTCAAAAAAAAATTCAAATGTTCAATTCTAAAATCTCTTGTAAAAGTTTTTAGTGCTTTTCAATCCTAATCTTTGTTTTCTCGCACCTACACTTGAGCTCTCATTTCTATTTATTTATAAGTGAGGGCAGTAAGAGAGTTTCGTTTGTGATCAAGTATTGATCACCAGTG
>JAVJIF010016555.1:0-106543 GCA_038442645.1 Agave tequilana
GAATTTAAAGGTTAAATTTCATTATTTTTTTCTACTTCTACTATATGGTATGCAGTCTTGAGTTATTTCAAGTTTGAAATGGTCATTTAAAATCATATTGGTGTTAAGGTCATTAATCCTTGTTCATACAATTGAACGCAGTAAGTTTTTATTTCCAGGAAAAGTTGTGTTCAAGTAAGATAACATGAAGCATACAAGAATTCCAACCTATGTGAGCTGCCCTACCCTGCCATTGTGCAGTCACTTCAGACGGTTGAAACAAAGGAGAGGGGGAAAAACACCCAGAAACCAATAACATAACAGATCTGAATTTTGCAAGAGCACCAGCTCTGGTCGGACAATCTGTCATGAATGTGTTCCGTTTATTCCTAAAATAACTTATTTTTCTGTGTTTATGTACTGATTGTAAACTTTGGGGAACACGTTTCATTTTCGCCTTTTTATTGTTTGTATTAGTCCATAAATCATGTGCACCCCTGCATCTGGATTTTTAGACTTGTTTGGAGAATTGCCCCTTGGCTTCATGAGCTTAAACTGCATAGTAAGATAAGGTTTCTCTACCATCCAACTGATCTTACAATATCTATGGTGGGTCGATCTGTCTGCTTTCTGAATCTCGCACCAATTTGGACAATTGACATCTGTAAAATTTGGTCAGTCTTTCCACAAAGCAGTGTGCCCATAGCCAACCCCATCACAGAAGAGGCTTCCACAATGCGCGCACACACTCCCCAACCCACCCCACAACCAGCACACATATGCATGTATTTACCTGTATAGATACAAAAGCACACAAATGTATGCATGCATGCATGTATGTATGTATGAATGCATGCATGCTTTCATTTGTGTATAGTGTCATTTGTTAAGAGAAATAAAAGGATTATTAGGGTTGAAACTCCTCCCTTAAGGCTTAGCCCTTGCATCGTTAGTGCATGGACCACTTTTGCACCTTCCTCCGCACACAAATAGAAAAATAAAATGTTATGAAAAAAGTTCCAACAGAAATTAGATAATGCCTGGGAACTGTTTGTTTTGGGAAATATTAATGCAATTGTAATCAAATATCATTAAAGAAAAATCAGGGCTTCCATTTTGGTACTATATATGTAGTTATGCACACATTGAGTGAGTCAATGAAAGCTAAATGATATTGAAGAAGTCCAGCGCAAGATTTTGTGATTTATCCAGCAATAAATGTCATACATTGACTCTCTTGTTCATACAAAGGCCTGGAGAAAACAGCATCTACTACCTAGAAAAGGTGGCCCACCGTACAAATAAACTTAAAAATGCAACAGAATTGTGATACCACCAGAAAAGGGAACTTTACCTTCAAAGTAGTGACACCATTTCACTATAATATTACATTGAATTGATTCATTTGGCTCTCTGGTATTTCTGTTCCGGAATGATGAATGCGCTATTGATAGCTAATCGTATCATTGATTTTTTTTTTCTAGAATTTTTTTCATGGTCTATATGGAAATTTAGAAAGTTGCTCCTACAATATGTGAGCTTAAACTACATCGGCAGAAAAGGTAGATTACTCATCAACTGTCGGCCCGAATTTCATAAATTAAGGTGTTATTGTTATATCTGCCCGGGTCAGGAATTGACTCCAACACTTAGCTTAATTGTTTATATCATCTGAGTATTAGATTTTGGAATCAGTCAGTTTTGCCTAATTAGGCTGTGTTTGGCAACAAGAGTTAGAGGATGAGTGAGGCTAACTCTCTGTAACCCTTGCCAAATGGGTTAAACAGAGGGAGTTACTGGATAATGATGGTTTTGTAGATAACTAGAAATAACTCAAAAACCATCTTGAAACCACTGAACTTTCCCAAGCTCAAAAGTCGCTAATTCTATCTAAAACTTGAAATTATTCTCTCCCCTCCATTCTCTCTATCCAAACTTCTCACTCTTGCTAACTCTATTTCTATTCAAACAACTAATCAAAATCTAATTACATCTACTATTAATCTCCAGAAACTCGTAACTCTAACTTCTAACTCTTGTTGCCAAATGCAACCTTAGAATTTATATGAATTTTTAAAACATATCAGCCATCAGGACTCTTTTTAGGCATTACAGGTCCTCTAAATATGCATCTGTTCATCATGAATCAATGAAGCATAATCAGATATTGTCTCAACTACACACTAAAATCAAATAGTTACATGAAGATTATACTAACTAAGAAATCTATTGTTATTGGTATCAATAAAAAATGAATTGGAATTTTCTTTCAGTTGGACAAACTTGGCCCATTGGGATTGTAAGAAACTAGGATTTTGCTGCCAAAATAACAGATAGAATGCAAATCAGATTCAGGGATTAAATGGGATCCCAAAAGGAATAAGAGGTTGGATGGGCGAGAGAAGCAGTGGATGGATAGTCTAGGGCTAAGATAAGTGAACCTTGGTTTAAAGATAAAGGAAGAAAGCATCATGAAGCATAGAGAAGAACCCAACTAAGGGTTCTTAATTTCTCATCCATCCAAATTCTGTCCTAACTCTTGGAATGATCTGTGAATAGAAGTCCCTCCAGTCCATGCTCTCTCTTAAAATCTTCGCCATTGTGCAGCAAAAATCCAAAAGTTGCAGTAAGGATTGAGAAAGATATTTCATATTCTAACACTCCCTTCACAGGTTGAGCAGCCCTTTTATTGGCTGAAACCTGAGTGTTTCACATAATGATAACTGTTTTAAATAATCCAGTTAAAACACATGCCTGACTTGCTTTAAACCTAGGTGATTTTATTAACATCTTAAAGCCAATGCTACAACAACTAAGCCATCTGTCCCAAGTATTTGGGGTAGGCTACATGAACCAAAAGAGAATTACGCCGGATCGGGCACATGGATCAGCTTTCTCCACTCATTCTTATAGAGCAATATTCCTTCACTAAGACCTTTAGCCTCTATATCTTGGGTATTACCTCCATCCATGTTTTCTTCGGTCTCCCCTGCGCTCTTTTAACTTACCCTAAATTGATATGCTTTACTCGCCAGACTGGCGCATCTGTAGGTCTACGTCGTACATGACCAAATCTCCGAAATTGTGGTGAGGGTTGTGACAGATACTTTTATATTCCAACAAATTTGATGCATCTAATGCGTCCATAAGATGCTTCTTATACGCTAACAACCATATGCTACAAGCTCAATATAATCGTTTAAATGTTAAGTTATTATCTTCATAAGCTATACCTCACCCCAAAAGTGGCACATGACTTCAAGTTGACTTCAATCAACTTAAACAGAATTTGAGTTCCTATTGAACTGAATCCAAACTAAAACTCCATCCAATATCTAATCCTAATTGATTACGCCAAATAGGCTTCCTAAAGTAATGCAAGTTTCTAAGTAGCATTCATAAATCTAGTTAATCATGATACCGTACCGTCTAGTCAGCTCATGGATACAGCCAGATATTCAGAACCATGATGATACATGTTAACATGCCAACTAATCTTAGTGATAGTAATAATGCAGACATGACTGCTCAATACTGTTCCTAAGAGATGGCTAGATCATGCTAAAAAGTGAGCTTGATTTGGCTTGAGCACATGGATGGTACAGTTACCTGAAATGTGCTCTGGTTGGATATTGCATCTTTTCTTTAGCAGTTTTCATAAAGATCTTTAGCCTTCTTTAATAAACTAATGCATGCAAAGCCAAGGACAACAGATTGAACTTAAAAAAATGGACGTCTAGATGGCTGAAGTATTATTGCAGGAAAAATGGGTTAGAAATATATACAAAATTTATTGCACATCAATAATAAAATATATGAAAATTTACAGAATTTAGAACTGCTAAAAATCAGCAAGTAGAAAATAAGGATCTAAACCTACCAAAGTTTTCCATGTGAATTGAATATTATAAAATTTCTGTTTATGTTCGTTGCTTAAGGATATCTCATTAGAGTAGCTAAACTAGAGTGGGCATCGAACATGTGCTTGAGTTGAGAAAATGGTTTGAACTATCAGCACAAACAATTGAACATTATCCCAATTTCTGCGCTTTTTTGGTGTGATAAAAACCCGGATGTCTCTTTTTAGTACAACATCTTGTCGACTCAAATCTTATGGCAGATTTAATAATCAACAACAGATCACAGTATCTATCAAGAGATTATAAATTATAACCTGTCCACACAGTTTTATTCATGAATATAAATAACTGGCACAGTGAGAATGTATGAAATTGCAATTCAAATTAAACTAAAGCTAATCAATTAACACAGTTTAGATAAAGGTAATCACACGTGCAGGCACACCCACACACCCACACACACACACTTGTCCCACAGACACACACTCTTTGTTGAATCAGTGAGTACAAAAGCAAACGATTAAATTTGAAATGACATTATCTTCAGTGGATGAAATGATAAAACAAAAAAATCAGGAATAATGAGCCAAACTTATTAAAACAAAATAAAGAAGCCACAAAAATAACTCACCCGATAATAGAAGTAATCATACAGGCGCAAGATATGATACTTGTCACCAGGATCATGCTTGTTTACAAATTTAAGAAGCTTGATTTCATCAAGACTCTGGTCAAAGAAGTCCTTGTTGTTCTTTATAATTTTAACGCAAACATCCATGCCAGTGTGCAAGTCATGTGCCTGAATAGCTTTGCTAAATGCTGCTGATCCTAGGTATTCCGTAACATGATAACGTCCGGCAATCACAGAATTCAGGACAACATGAAAATTCTTGTCTTCCTCAAAGCCCGTTCTGAACATTGCAAAGGAATACATGAGAGATAAAAATAACATGCCACTTTAAGGAAACAAAAGGAGAAAATTGGTTGGTACAGAACATAAACTTCCCATGTAATGATCCTGTGATAGAACATAAAGTAAAAGGGTCTATATGTTTGTTTGAAAACCATTCAATCAGTACATGGTGAGAAAAATCTATGTTAAGATACCTGTTTTTTCTATGAACAATCTTAAGATTGAAGGTTTCAAATTCCTCCTCTTGAGCTTTTATCTGTCTTACTTGCTCCTGCAATGCGGCCGCTTCTTCATCCTCCAAAGTTGCCCCAGGGTCCGCTTCTATCACATCATTTGCTTTGCCAACTTGCTCTTTCTTGAAACCCTCACTTTCATCATAAGCATAGTTTGAGGCTGATGATGCACTTGTGCTTCTTGATCTAACAGCATCAATAACTTTTTCATCCCTTGAACTTCTTATAGGAGATGAATCACTGCTTTTTCGCCTCCATGTGGCAAGCATATCCTCTGCGCCAATACCTTTCTCACACTCATCGTTAACATCAGCAACAACAGCTTCTGGTTTAGCTCCTTTGCTTCGAGGAGGTGGGAAAGAGAAGCCAGCATCAATATAATTCATTGCTGGCTGACAATTGGCCTTGTCAGGAGCCAAGATATACTTATCTGGCAATTGTTTAGTTTTTTCTTATCCCTATTTGGCCTATTAAAATTGCTCATTGTTAAGTCATGTTCAAAATCTCTGCTGCCACTGATGCCAACACCATGCTCATGAAAGTATTCCATGTCTCCTTCGCTACTTCCACCAACCAAACTTTCTCGTATTTCACTGCCAATATCAGCAGCATCGCTATTTATGCCCACACCAACTGACCTAACAGAACCATGTTGATCGTCATCTATGGTGAGATCATCATGTCGAGGCCGTTCACGCTCGTTTACAACTTTACCATTACCCATCATAGACAATTCATTGCTTTGAGTAACAAACCCCTGCCACACAGGCTCAGCACACATCAAATTTAACTCTTCAGCATCCAACAGTTGCCCGTCATAATGAGCTATCAGATCGTTTTCATCTGATGCAGCAACTTGTTGAATATGCTTTCCAGGAAAATACTGCTCACCTGACAAGTATGAGTCCTCTTCGGCAAAAGATTGGTCGTCGTCTTCATTCTTTCTTGTTACCTGGTCTTGCTGTTCAGGGATGCTCCCATGCCCTGTGCCCTTCTCATTATCACTAGGATAGTCAATCTCATGAGCTAGGAACCAGGTTTCATCTTCAATAGGCTGTCTCATGTACCCAACATCGTCGTCGTCATCATACTCATCAGAATCCCAGTACTCATTTGGATAATCTGCTGAGTCATCACCAAGAGTAGCAAAACCCGATACCAGATCAGAAGTATCTTCCACGATTCCCTGACTTACAGACAGCCAACTATTTCCTGCAGTTCGCTTCCCACCTGTTTTCAAATGTGAATCCAACGAATATAGAAAATCAGAGTTTTTACATGTACAAAAAGACCAGACAATACACGTCTATAACAGTGTATATATAGCTTTCTATCAATGGAACTTTTAGAAAAGATACATTATCCGGAAATATCTTGTCAACTTTGTTGTCTAAGAAATGCGGTAATTTATGATGGAAATATTAAATCCACCGATAAATCAAATTGGATGAAAAAAATACAGAGTGAAGTCATTATGCAGCTATTTCAGTAGGATTATAGCAATCATTGCTTAGAGTTATAGCAAGTTCATTCCATGAAAAACTCGTAAACATATAAACACTAGGAATATCAAGTATATAGCAAGTATTGCTTAAAGTTAAAGACTAGCATATGATAATAACATAGTAAAACTAGCCCGAAAACTCGGTATTTAATGGGCAGAAATTATAAAGAGAAAGGAAAAAATATGTATATAGCCCTGTTTGTTTTCAGAACTATTTTGTAACCCTTCCGGTTGTGGCCTTGCCTTAACTTTTCTTCCTCAATCACCCCTCCTTTGTATAATATTATTAGGCCCTTTTATCACTTAGACAAGTCTTTTCTACATAATTTCCATTTTAATTGGACTAATTTTCCTTTAAAACATTTTATGGAAATACCCACAATTAAGAGGAGTCTCTCTAAGAAACATATAGCAAATCAAATTTCCGCTCTCCCTCTCTCTCTCCCCCCCTCTCTCTCTCGCCCCCTTATACAATTCCCTAGGTAAAAAAAATCTCCTGCTAGGATAGACTGCCGTACTCTGTGTTTCTCTCTTCCTTCATCCTCTAGCAACTAAATTTTGATGTTGGCACCAAATCCATAGCCTGGTCCAAAGTTGGATCCTAGGGACATTGGTTCCCCCAATTTGCAACTGATTAGATATCTAAACTACCAGTCTGGTATTGGACCAAAACATTTTATCAGGAACCACTGGTACATGCAATATAAATTGCCAAAAAATCCCTTTCAGCCATTGGTTTACGGTTTGGCTCTTTACAAAATTATACTTACTATATTTTTGGTGTGAGACTCAAACTGGATTTAATCCAAGATCTTACTTTTGGACTACGATTAGAACTCTGTGTTCAGCTCAACCTGGGGGTGGATTGGATGTTGATATATGCAACTCATGAACCAAATTGCCAGCCTATTTTTTATCAGCGTGTAGATGTATGAGAGAGAGAGGTTGATAAAAGAGGGAGAAATTCTATTAATAAAAAAAGATAAAGGGTAGATTGGTCTAATTACAATGAAAAATCTGTTAAAAAAAACATTTGTCAAGTTAGAAGGGATAATAACGTGATAAATATAAAGGTCGGGCAAATGATGAAGAAAAATTAAGGCAAGGGTTAAAAATAATTATGACAAAAAGAAAACAGGGTATAAACACATTTTTCAAAAAAAAAAAACATTTCGAGCCAAAATGTCCAACACACAAGAACTACCAACAGCATAACTAAGGGTAGGTAACAACTCTAAGGTCTGAGCAAGGTTTTAAAACTCTTTTCATAGTTTCAGATTTTGGTTTCAGCAACTAAATGAACATGGTTGAAATTATAAAAAAATAGAAGATAAAATGTTCAAATTTGAGATTATCTAATTTGTGTAAGCATGCTTATGTCTGTTAATTATAAATCTCAACTTTATACATGGTACATTGAGAAAGTTGAGATTTAGTAGTACAACATCCTTGCAAAAAATTGAGGTGCATATGTACAAATATTTTTCTTTATTTTCAATTTCCTGCTGATGTATTGGGGTGCAATACATAAACAGTCAAGGACTATATCTGCGGTTGTGACCTTTCCAGGACATGATGCCAACAACAGATACAAGCTGTTCATTATGCAGACATTTCTAACCCAACTTGAACATAAAGATACATATCTAGTTAAATTAGATCTCTTTGTAAATTGTAATGGTAGGAAGACAAACTGAACCTGACCCATTAGCAGTCCAACAAAAATGCAAGTTTTCTTAATACCTATTCAATCATTTGTTTGTTTGTAATAGTAAGAACCATAACCGAACCTAACCGATTGACAATCCTACAAAGGTGCAAGTAATCTTAATACACATTCAATCACTTTGTAGATGGTAATAGTAGGAACCCAACTGAATCTGACACACTAGCAATCCAACAAAGATGCAAGTTATCTTACTACCCACTCATTGATCCCAAAGCCTAATCATAGCCAGTGGATATTGTATTCTATAACAAAGCCAGGTCGTAGCACAACCCCTTGACAGGATACGGTGGACATTGGCAGAATAGTTCAGCACGGCTCATTCTCTCCTCTCTTTCTCTCGTTTCCTTCTTCATTATTTTACTAATTTATTATCCTAAGGTGCCTAGGTAGGTTTCTCGTTAATTAGCAAATAAAACTAGGGTTTGTGCTTTAATAGTTAATTGTGGGTTTTTAACTTCTCAGGGGGTTTCAGCCTGGCAAATTACCCATTTTTGACCAAATTTCTGGCCGACTTCAGCGAGCAACGGAGACGGATCGGTTCCGGCCCAAAAACTAATATGAAGCAGATCTATTGACAATGTAACCAACTTTGTCCCATACTGACCAATATAGTGCCAAAAATCGTACATGACACAGTTCAAAAACTGATAAATAGATGATGTTAAAATGGGCAAATTTACAAAGCTAATGTGCCACAAATCATAGGAAAAAGGCAGGACGAAATATAAGTGTTTTCACAAATGCAACAAGTCTTCCCATGTAATAATCCCAGTGAAAGTGAAAGTGAATCACGGCATTAAAAAATATAATATTCTTATTTTATGACTTAAATAAATTCATGAACTAAATATGGTACTCAATCTCCTTCATAAACTCAATGCAAGATATTGATCAACTAGGAAAGAGCTTAAGCAAAAGTAGGGTAAATTACACATAAAACCTCCAACTTTCATATGTATTTCACTTCAACTCATCAATCACACTTGTAATATTCACCCGCTTCCAACTTTCAAGTTGCACTTTACAACAGATGAGATTACAAAATGTTCATCACATACTAGAGAACTAAAACTTCATCCACTTTGTTGGTTCTGAACATTACGAGAAAAGGATTTTAGCTTACAAACCATTATATTATTTGGAATTACACATTTCCCCTTACATTTTCATATTTCCATGCATGGCCTTGCGTGTGAGTTACTTCACAGTATTCTCTTCTGTTAGTTGATATATAAAAAAAATAAATTAATTTTAAAAATGAAATCATAGTTAAATTAATTTCTAATGTGTACAAGATAAAACAAGGATCCGTTTATTAATTTAGTGCTCTGTCAGCAAACAAGCATATCCTTTAACTTATCTACATTAGTGTTATGTTACTTTAATCAACTAACAAAATTATATTCTGGTCGAGTGGTGCTAGAATGGATAAATTAAGAGTAGCTTAAATTTTTATTTTGGAAACTAAGAGAAGCATACTTTAGATTCTTAGAATTTATCATTTATTCAATTATGAGCTATAATTGACAGAAGGGTATATCTAGAATATACTCCCAAAAGTAAGAGATTATGTAGAGAAATGTACACAAGACAAGCTGAAAGTTGTTATTTTTCGAAAACATAAGAGTATATATGCTAAAAGCCTAAAACCCCTAGAGAAAATTTCTTCCTTCCTCTTATCTAACAATCCGTACCAATTTTCACATGAGTTTCTTCACTTGGGCAGGTTTGGGCGTTCAGAGAGTTTGGGATCTGAATATGCAAAATATATATGTAATAAGAAGTAAAAAAAACACATATTGAACTTGTCTTGGCATAATCCACACCGTAGAATCACCTTAACCAGTAATACATAGTTGTGTGGTACATAATTGAAATGATAATTAAGAAGATGATCCCTACCTCATATGCAATGTCAAAACAACATTTATAAATTTTTTTATGCAGACCCAATATTTTTTAAAAGCCATATCTGATTCTAAAATCTAATAGGTCATGAGAACGCCTAGAAGAGATAATAAAGGAGGATAGCAGAGAATTGGGGGAATACTGCAATTAATTTCTAATGTGTACAAGATAAAACAAGGATCAGTTTATTAATTTAGTGCTCTGTCAGCAAACAAGCATATCCTTTAACTTATCTACATTAGTGTTATGTTACTTTAATCAACTAACAAAATTATATTCTGGTCGAGTGGTGCTGGAATGGATAAATTAAGAGTAGCTTAAATTTTTAGTTTCGAAACTAAGAGAAGCATACTTTAGATTCTTAGAATTTATCATTTATTCAATTATGAGCTATAATTGACAGAAGGGTATATCTAGAATATACTCCCAAAAGTAAGAGATTATGTAGAGAAATATACACAAGACAAGCTGAAAGTTGTTATTTTTCGAAAACATAAAGAGTATATATGCTAAAAGCCTAAAACCCCTAGAGAAAATTTCTTCCTTCCTCTTATCTAACAATCCGTACCAATTTTCACATGAGTTTCTTCACTTGGTCAGGTTTGGGCTTTCAGAGAGTTTGGGATCTGAATATGCAAAAAGTATATGTAATAAGAAGTAAAAAAATACATATTGAACTTGTCTTGGCATAATCCACACCGTAGAATCACCTTAACCAGTAATACATAGTTGTGTGGTACATATTTGAAATGATAATTAAGAAGATGATCCCTACCTCATGTGCAATGTCAAAACAACATTTATAATTTTTTTTATGCAGACCCAATATTTTTCAAAAGCCATATCTGATTCTAAAATCTAATAGGTTATGAGAACGCCTAGAAGAGATAATAAAGGAGGATAGCAGAGAATTGGGGGAATATTGCAATGTGCTTATTCCGGGGAAATACTGCAATTAATTTCTAATGTGTACAAGATAAAACAAGGATCAGTTTATTAATTTAGTGCTCTGTCAGCAAACAAGCATATCCTTTAACTTATCTACATTAGTGTTATGTTACTTTAATCAACTAACAAAATTATATTCTGGTCGAGTGGTGCTGGAATGGATAAATTAAGAGTAGCTTAAATTTTTATTTTGAAAACTAAGAGAAGCATATTTTAGATTCTTAGAATTTATCATTTATTCAATTATGAGCTATAACTGACAGAAGGGTATATCTAGAATATACTCCCAAAAGTAAGAGATTATGTAGAGAAATATACACAAGACAAGCTGAAAGTTGTTATTTTTTGAAAACATAAGGTATATATGCTAAAAGCCTAAAACCCCTAGAGAAAATTTCTTCCTTCCTCTTATGTAATAATCCGTACCAATTTTCACATGAGTTTCTTCACTTGGCCAGGTTTGGACTTTCAGAGAGTTTGGGATCTGATTATGCAAAAAAGTATATGTAATAAGAAGTAAAAAACACATATTGAACTTGTCTTGGCATAATCCACACCATAGAATCACCTTAACCAGTAATACATAGTTGTGTGGTACATATTTGAAATGATAATTAAGAAGATGATCCCTACCTCATGTGCAATGTCAAAACAACATTTATAATTTTTTTATGCAGACCCAATATTTTTCAAAAACCATATCTGAATCTAAAATCTAATAGGTTATGAAAACACCTAGAAAAGATAATAAAGGAGGATGGCAGAGAATTGGGGGAATACTACAATGTGCTTATTCCGAGAAAGAGGAGGCTCCAGAACCCAAATTAATTCCATCAACATTGGTTGTTGGAGGTCTTCAGCAAAAAAAAAAAGAAAGAAAGAAAGAAAAAGAAGAAAAGAAAGAAAAAGAAAAAAAAGTAAAAGTAAAAAGTGCAAATTGAAGTTCGAGGAGGTAAAGGTTAAAACCATAAAATGAGTTCTCAGAATTGTCGTGCACGTGAAATTTGAGGGATCCTTCTGTGATTTACCCACAAAATATAAAGGGATCTGGAACTAAGATTAAGATCCTAAGGACAAAAATAGGAAATTTTGTGATCTAAATTAATCTAAGCTCTACCAAATATTTAATACAATGCATCTCCCATTTGCTCCTGCAACAGCTGAGAGTTGCAATTCTAATGAACACTAGCAAGATCCCTGTAGCCCAAAGAGGAGCAAACACCTACTGTACATGGCTCCAAAAGTACAAATCTTGGATCTAGCTAATTGAAGTCATGAACCCCTTTCCAACAGAAAAATTAATGCAAATGGCTCATCAGAGAACTTCATACCTCGCAACAATAACTAAAAGAAATAGTTTGAAACATAAAAGATGTGACATCAATAGTTCTAGAGCATGCTGAATGAGATATAGATATAAAGAAGTTGATGATTGTTCTCCACTGGCACTCAAGCAGGCCTAAAAGCAATGGGTTATCAAGAAGGTAGAAGAAATTGTGAACAGTCAGATAGCTGACTTATGGTGGTACCCCTCTAAGTGTCATAAGAACATTATATTAGATAAATATCACATTAGAACTGCTAATCTTATCTGCCACTATACCTGAAGTATTGATATCCTGCCCTACTGGAACATCCAAAAAAGAGCCGATCAGAAAGGCATTGTCTGCACCAGATTGCTTCATTCCAGATCCATGGATGTCGCTCTTTTCCTCCCAATTCATATTTACCAACTTGTCAATAGACTTGAGCCTTACAGGAGGTAACCGTGGTAAATATTCCCTATGATTTTCAGCAATAAGTGGCATATCAAAGTTCCTGGTATTTTTCTGATACATGCTTTCCTGTGACACTCCAGAAATATAGGGCATGCCCACATCATCTTGCTGCTCCTTTGTTGCTACACTGATATTGGGTTCTGGTTTCTTCTTCCTCTCCATTCGATCATCACAACTACCTGGAGTACCATCATAGCTGGTTGATGCATTATTTGAAGAAAGTGGAAAAACTGTTTTAACTGAGCATTCCTTTGACATTTCCTCCCTTTTGGACCACGGGTTCTCCATGAAACGGTCTTTAGAATCACTTTTTTCATTGCTCACACCGTAGGTACTACTTTGATCACTCGAAAAATCTGGTTTAGTCCCAACAGGGTTCTTATTTAGCACCAATTGGCCTGGCCAGTACTTTGGTTGCTCAGATATCATGAGCTCTGAGAAATTGTTAGCAAGGCTACCAGTATCCTTGGAAGTACAATAGGGAGTACTGTCAAGAGTACTAGAACTCCAAGGGTAAAGATCTGCCAAACTGCTCCCTGCACCCTGATTACCAAGCCCTTTCTTATTGTCTGACCCATTTCCGGTTCTCCCTACTTCAATATCCTTGATGATGAATTCCTGGGAGATTTCGCTGCTCCGGACAGCATTTTGCTGACTTGAATTTGTAGTCGATCTACTTTCCTCTCTCAATTCTTCTCTCTCTTTTGGAAGATTCTTCTCTGAGAACTCATCCAAAGCAGGTCGATTAGTAAGTTCCCCTCTTAGTGCAGCCTCTGCCTTTGTAAACCGGTTCTTTCTCAAGAATTCCAACACCACATCCACTGAATCAGCCATTGTCAATATCAGTTACCAAGATCTACAAAGAAGCTATAGAAATACCTGGAAGTCAAACAAAAGAAAGAGATGTAATAATCTTTTTCAAAAAAAAAAAAAAAAAGTTCTCTCTATCCATCTCACCAAATAAACCAAAATGAGCAACAAATGAAAATGCAGTGAATAACTGTAAATGCTGGGGCTACCCAAGGATCAAGTACCTTGCTTCCACTTCAAAAGCAAATGCAATCTTATTTTATTCTTTTTTTCTATTGGGGAATCATACCCTAGGTTGATTATCAATTAATAATGAATAAATGAGGATAAGTTTTCAGACTGTTTGGTACATTAAAAGAGAAAAAAATAATCATTTTCTCTGGCACCAGGAGTCAGACTCCTACTTTCTTACCTCACGGACATTCTTCTACTCAAGTAAAGATTGAGATATTAAAGTTAGAAGGCCTCTCATGTTTCCTCTTCTTCAATTCCTTTATTTTTGATTAACTAACATTAGCTGCTAAAAATAAATTCATTCCGAAAAAAGGCACAGATGAATTCAATAAAGGGTTCCCTTGATAACTAAATTGGATATAAGTGCATTTTTCCTTTTAAAAAAAAAAAAAAAGAATTCAAAAAACGGCTCTCTACTGCTGGGGAGGAAAAGAAACCACTTAAATCTAGAATGGGTGCAATGCCTGGAAACCAAAACCAAAGCGCTAGCAAGCTCAAAACAGGCTAGAAATCAACAAATTAAGTAAAATTTTCGAATCTTGAAGACAAAACCCCAAATCTAGCACAATAACCAATCAAGACTCGATTACCATTCTTCTCTTTCTTCTCGTTCTCCTTTACTAAATTCAAAACGAGCTAAAAACCAGCCATTCGAAGCTAGTAGAAGCTCATAAGTAGGCTTCTTCTTCTTCTTCTTCTTCTTCCCTTTCTCCTCCCTTCTCCACTAAAACTCCAAAACAACAAAGAGTTCAGTTCAGATTCCAAATTTCGGTGAAAAAAACCCGATGTCTCTAGCTTCAAGAACCAGTCAAAAACCCTAGAGCGGACGGCTCCAAGACTCGAAGGGCGTGGCGGTGATCCCGAGGAGCCCCCCACCCCCACCCCCCCCCCCCCGGAGCGCCTCCAAAAACCCTAGCTTCCACAAACCCTAACCCTAGATCGCGAGACAGAAGGGGAGAGATAACAGAGAGAAGAGCAGAGAGGGAAGGGGGGGGGAGAGAGAGAGAGAGAGACTCACAGATCAAGAAGAGGGGATCACGTGCTGGAGAAGAGGAGCGGAGGTAGAATGAGGAGGCGGCGGCTACGACGGGGGTCACGTGAGCGGCGGGGGCCGGCGGCATTGAGGAGGAGAAGGGGGGACAGTTAGAGCAGCGGCGGCAGCAGGCGGAGGTCTTGTCGTGGACCCGAGCCCCGATTTGGTTTAAGGCTCCTGCGCGTTCTGTCCTGGACAGAGCACGAGGGTATCAGAATAATAGCAAGGGCATATATCGCTTCAAATTGCAATAAAGTATGAGGGAGCGACGAATGGGATTGTTTGATGTGTCTTTAGGACAGCACGAAATTTTCTCTGTTAAACAAAAATGGGGGAAAACAAAAGATAAAACAAAATAAATAAAAATAATAAGAAAGAAAAAAGAAAAGGAGGGAAAAAAAAACGGACTCGACAACAGCAACAATAATTGTTTGATTGCTTGAGCCGGCGTAACTCAAATTTGTTCGGAGTTTGAAAAGTTCTTATTTCAAACTTAATGATCACATTTTACCAAGTTATCAGTATTTCAAAATTAGTGACCAGTTGACTTGTAATTTTCAACTTATTTGTGTCCACGTTTTTTTGCCAATTTAATAAGTTGTGTTACATTATGTGATGGTTTGGTTCACTAATTTACTATTTATAATTAATTCGTATTTTTTAAAAGTAATAAGTTCCATCCTTTGCCAATGGCCTGCTGGTCAGATCATTGAGTTTGCTCTCCAATATTAACCAGTTCAAATCTCTGTAGGTAGACATGTGAATAGAGTGAGTGTATATGTTGGCACTTAACCGTCAGCTTCTCCTGTTAAAATAATAATAATCATTTTTAGCAAGATTTATTAAATTAGTAACAAAATATGTACTAAGCAGCTTGTTAGATATTCTTATCTTACTACTGGCTTAGATACATTTATCTTGCTACTCACTTCCTTATCTAACTACTCGTTCTCTCTTCTCTTCTCTTGTATCTATATATTAATGTAATTGCTTTATGAATAATATAAAAAAAATCCTTCTCCAAAATTATCATGGTATCAAAGCCTCTCAAAATTCTTTGTTGATCGAAGTTCTCTCAGTATTCTCAAGCCTACCTTGAGCCGCGCTCGCATAGTGTGTGTCTAGCACAGACCACTTTCGCCTCATGCGACATCAAAGCTTTCCCCGTCGTCTTCGCCATCGCCACAAGCCTCGGATCTCGCCATTCTCTCAAATTTCGCCCTCTCGGGTCTCAGATCTTGTCATTGCTGCTTGCCTTGGATCTCGCTGTCCTCTCAAGTTGCTGCACAATACACGCAGTCAAGTTTCCGTGAGCTCTTCTATCTCTGTCCTCGTTCATTTTGCATGCGATATTGTTCATCGCCTCTATCTTCCATAGCTGATTCTGCTCGCAACTCATCTTGTTTATCGACATCCAGTTGTAGTTTGTCGACATCCTCGTCATGTATGCACGTGTCACCCATTGTTGCCTCTGCCCTATGCAGCTGCTACGCCATCTTGTCCCGATTTCGATCACCAAGGCGCACACCTCTCTCAGTTTCTCGCAGTCTTATTCAAATTCTCAGTGTTTAATTCACTGTGAGTTTGAGGAGGTGTTAGAAACCCTTATCTTACTACTCGCTTAGATACTTTTATCTTAATGCTCGCTTTTTTTATCTAATTACTATCTCTCTCTCTCTCTCTCTCTCTCTCTCTTTGTCTCTCTCTCTCTCTCCCCTCTTCTCCTATCTTGTATATATGTATATATATATATGTATATATATATATATAATATTATATATATATATTGATGTAATTGTTTTGTGTATAATATACAGAAATTTTTCCCTTCTCTAAAATTATCATAACTAAATTGAATCTCTTTCTTTTGGTGTGCAGAGGAACGCATGGTTGTGGAGAATGGTTGATAAGGGGACCCTCGTTAATAGCTAAAATGGATTGTAAAACATAAAGAGGATATGAAAATTGTTAACTGAAAGATAGGAAGAACATGCAAATTGTTGATTAACAGAGGGAAATTGTGTGTATAACTTCGTGACATTTGGTTAATAAAAGAAGTATGATTGAGTGACTAATTGGTTGATTAAGTATAATAGAGTGACTAATTGACAAACTTGCAAAACACCGTAAAGGAAAGCCCTGTTCGTGTTTTCAGACTAAATTTATTAATCATCTCTTGTATTAGAAAAAAAGAGTATATGTGGAAAGAAGTTCATACAAGGGAAGAGATTTTTTTTTTTTTAAAAAGGAAGAATCATTACCCTGTAATCCCATTCGGTCATTTTACTGTAAACATAAATTACAATGCGCTCAAGGTGTGTAATCAGCATGCAGTAGCGTGTTCTCACATTTTAATCTAGAAATTTTATCAACTACTGCAGATTGTAGAGAATCAATCCTGTTCCTCTGCACGCTCTCACAAAGAAAGAAAATGACCAACCACTAAAACTTAACACATTCCGTCTTAATCTGTGTTCGATATAAGGTGATTATCTACAAGTTTCAATGAAGGGAGTGTTGTAACAAATCGGCGCTGCGATATCAATTATTACTCTCGGAATCGACATTTATGAAACTTGATAATATGATGATACTTGTAAAAACAAAATTGTTATGAAGAAGTACTAGAAATATTTAGACAAAAGAGTAATAAGAAATAACACGAGAATTTAACGTGATTCGGCACAAACTTGAACTATGTCCACGGGGAGAGAACTTGAAAGCTTTATTAATAAACTTGATAGAAAGAGCTCTAACTTTTCTCTTAATCTCATAAGAGTATTCACCTTCCCGTTGAATCTAGACCTAAATTACAAGAATATACATTCTCTCTATGCACCTTCATATTGCTCATCTCTTTCTTGACTTTTTTCTAATCTTCTTTACTTGAGATTGATTTACAACACTGAGTTACAACTTTTATATATAGGATTTTATAATACAACTCTTATTTAGACTATGAGATAATCTTAACAATTAAATACTTAAATAATCTTGATCACTCCTGTATGGAGCTGATCTCCTTGATCTAGAAGAATTTTAACTCCTTCAATCTTTAGAAATAAACCTTCATTAAATAGAATCTAAATCCTATTCGAGGAAATTCCTAAGCGCCTGAAAAGAAAAAATGTTTCACTTTAATTTACTTCTTCTGCTTCTAGTCATCGTCTTCTCCAACTCAATTGAATTTTCTTAGACAATCATCTCTTCTCAAAAACAAGACAAAATCCTAACAAGGAGAAGTTATTTAAACTCGCTCAATTTAGACTATGTAGCATACATGAGGCTTTCTGTAAACTACCTTCCCCTTACAACTAGGGTTCAGTATAGGACGGCGGTCAAACTCATGTAAACTCGGACCTTGATTTATTTCTTAAATTTGATCTATTACTCATCATGTTTGGATTTCTATACCCAAGTTCGTGTCTAAACTAAATGGATCAAACTTGTGTCATATTCAAATTCAATTCATATTGCAACATAATAAGATGATATTAACACATCGCTACTTTTTAACTATCCCGGCAAAAGGAGAGACGTAAATAAGAGAAAGGGTCCATTCAATTAATATGTTATAGATAAATTGCTGGGCACAGTTAAGAGTAAAATCCATATATTATCCGATTAAGCCCACATTTCATTTCATTCTTATAATAAATACAAAGTGATCGAGGTTAGCCCAAAAATCCAAGCATGGATATAGAAAGTATGATACCGAGCATTGCTCACTAAGGCGGTCTTGAAGGCGCGATCAATGTGTTGTCCCATAGGTTACAATCCCCGGATTATGTATTTTGATGATAATAAATCATATAAAAGCTATTAGGTACTAATAGAAATTCAAGAATGAATTTCAGGTTGGTACAGGTATGGATGACTCAAGCATGAGATATTAGGTTCTAACTCAATCACTGCTCAACATCAAGTTTCAGAGACGCCTGCTTGTAAACTCATCTTGTAAATAGTTTTTGTTAATGATTAGCATATATGTTTGAAGCTCAAACACACACACACACACACACACACACACTAAAATGCACATTTTTCAAAAGTATGATTTTGGTTCTCAAATTTTCAAAATTTTTTTTATCAATGATTAGAACTTGTATCTATGGATAATCATGTTTTCTATCTTCCAAAATCCAAACAAAAATATTTGAAAATTGTATATATCTTCGAAAAGAGTTTTCATCTATTTTGGCCGAGACCAGTCGACCGGGCGGTCGACTGTGTCTAATACAGGCCAGAACGATCGACTGCACGGTCGACCGGAGTTCTGGCAATTGGGGGTATGCACGTGTGCACGTTCCCGGTCAACCGGGCGGTTAACCGGTCCCCTCTTGCGGTCGACCGACTGTAAGCAGCCAACTCTCGGTTTGTCACGGTCGATAGACCGGTCGACCGGGAAAAGCTAACAGTCAGATTTTTTTAATCTACTGGTCGACCGGCCGGCCGACCGCCATTATGCCAGATTAGCAATTCTGACTGTTTTGTTTTAATTATTTTTAAAATATGTTTAAATTCAAAACGTGGATAGTTGATTTTGAGGGGCAATTTATTCCTCTTTTATGCTGGTAAAACTATTCTAAGTTTACTCTTCCTAAACCTATATAAAGGGGTCATTAGGGTAGAGGTTTTTACAACAATTTGAAAGATTCAAAGTTTTGTGTTTACTTGAGAAAAAAATTTGTTTCAGTTTTTGTGCTTTTATTCTTTGAAATTCTCTTCAAGTTTTGGCTCTGAAAATCTCTTTTCCATTTTTAAATTTCATGTACAAAACCTTGAGCTTCAATCTTATATATTATTCTCTAAGGTTTTATAAAGAAGTGTTTTCAAGAGAGAGTTTGTGATCTTTTGATCACCCAGTGCTTATTGTATTGTTACTACACTACCTCTGGAGTAGAGGAGTGTGCTGGGGAGTTGTGTACTCCATAGTGGTTATAATTCTTTAGTGAAAAGTTCTAGTAGATTGGAAATTATTCACGGTAATGAAGGCGGGGACGTAGAGCGGTGACTAGAACCTTGAAATAAATCTCTTTATTTGTGATTGATTTACTTGTCTATCTTATCTACTTTATATTCATTCATTATTGTCGATTTATACTCTTACAATAAGATTGAATTGAGCACTTCAAACTCTTATCTAGAGGAATCACGAGGAAGAAATTTAGAACCCTTCACGGGGTATACAGCTTCTAATCTTGCTTTGAATGTGCATCATCTCATTTTTATTTTGCATTGAATATTGATTTGATTAGCCTTACACCTATTCACCCTCCCCAGATGTAATTTCAATTGGTATCAGAGCAAGGTCTCTAATTTTTGGCTTAACATCCTTAGAGAGATCCTATTTGCTAATCATTCTATTAATCTCTTCATTCATCCACTAGTAAAGATGGCCGACAATATTAGGACCCCTCCCAAGTTAGGATGATTGTATTTTTACAATCCCTAGGAAGCCGGGTTGCAAAGGCGGTGACCAAACCTTATAGTGCACCAACCGGTGAGGAGGACACTTGGTCCGATCTTGCCTTCAAGGAATATGATGCTAATGCAAAGGCTCAAAATGCATTGTTTTAACATTGAATGAAGATGACACTACACGGGTCATTCATTGTAAATTTGCCTATGAGATTTGGCAACACTGATTGGTCACTCATAAGGGAACATCACAAGTCAAGAGAGGTAATATTGATCTCTTGCATTCCCAATATGAAAGCTTTAAAATGCATGAAAATGAGTCTATTGATGAATGATTATGAAGTTTACTAAAATAACTAATGGTCTTGCTTCTCTAGGTGATGAAATCAACAATGATCAAAAGGTCCGAAAGGTCATTCGTGCACTTTTACCTTCTTGAGAAGTCAAAGCTACCACATTAAAGGAGTTGAACAATAAAGTGAGATGGAGCTCATTGGTCTTATCGGCAACCTTAAGACCCATGAGATGGAGAAAAATGCAAGAGAAGAAATGAAGGCACAAAAGAAGAAGACTATCGCTTTCAAGTCTACTTCCGCCATCTCCGATGAAGAAGAAGAAGAAGATGATGAAGAGCTATCTCTCCTCGTATAATAAGAACATACAACAAGGAAAATACAACCATAGGAGACGACGACAAGGAAAGGAGGAAAAGAAAATCATTTGCTTCAACTGTCGGAAACCCGGATATATTATGGCCGAATGTCTAGATTTAAGAAATAAGATATCTTCTTCTATCAAGCAAAAGAAGCCATTTACGAAGAAAGCTCCCAAAGCCACTTGAAATTCAGAATGTGAATCCGAAGAGGAGGTGAACACTGCAAACGTGTGTTTTATGACAAACACACCCAAGGTAAATTCTGAACCATCTTTTGATGATAGTGGAGTAACTCAAGATCATTTATTAAATGCTTTTATAGAACTTTCAAATAGTTATGATTCTTTGAAGAAAAATCAATGAAAAAGGAAAATGAAGTTCTTCAAAACAAAGTTATTATTCTTTCTAAGAAAAAGATGATTTGTCTTCCACTCTTTTATCAACACAAAGAGATTTTGATACATATAAGGTTTCATGTAAAGCTAAGTTTTTCAAGATTGATGAAAATAAAATTTCTATCTTAAAAACTAAAATCAACAATTTGGGAAATGTTTTAAAGAAATGTGAGTTCAATAAAGCTAAATTAGAAGACATGTTTTCAAAGAAAAATGCTTCAAAGAAACACATTCATATTACACATGCTCACACTTCTAAAACACACACCAAACATGTTCATACACCACATGTTCACCATGCTCATAAACCACATGTTTATCATGCACATCATGCTTTCAAGTATGAGAGATTTTATAAATGTACTTATTGTGGCTGAAATGGTCATCTAGCTAAATTTTGTTATGATCGTATAAATGGTACTAATAATCATGTTTGGTTCGAAGTACTAACGTCATAAGACCCAAGAAAATATGGGTACTAAAGTCAATAACTTCATTGTTTGATATAGGTACACACCAAGGCTTCAAGACGTAGGGAGCGGTGGTACCTTGATAGTGGCTGCTCAAGGCACATGACATAGGACATCAACAAATTTGCAACCCTATCAAGGTACGTTGAAGGTGGCACCGTCACCTTCGGAGATAATTCTAAGGGCAACATCATCGGTATAGGTAACATCAAGATTAGTACATCTCCCTTAATTGAAAATGTTGTTTAGTTGATGGTCTTAAACATAATCTACTTAGTATTAGTCAAATATGTGATCGTGATTTCAAAGTTGATGAATCTTCTTGTAACATTTTTTATTGTAAAACCAATGATTGTATTCTCACTGGATTTCGTGAAAATAATGTTTATATTATTGATATTTATAATCTAGATTCTAGATTGCAAAACTAAATGTTTAAATGCTTTTAATGAGGATTTATGATTATGGCATAGAAGATTAGACCATATATCTTTTGATCATCTTTCTAGAATCAATTCTAAGGAATCGGTGAAGGGCATTCCTTACTTGAAGTTTGAGAAGGACCGCATTTGTGATCCACGCCAACTGGGAAATAAACCAACTCCTCTTTCAAACTAATCAAGGATATCAGACATCTAGGCCATTAGAATTGATCCACATGGATTTGTTTGTTTCTACTAAAACTAAAAGTTTAAATGGAAATCGCTATGTTTTTGTTTTAGTTGATGATTTTCCCGTTTACATGGATTTTCTTTTTGGAACATAAAATCAAACTTTTTCGCATTTTAATGTCGTTCGAAAAGGGTTGAAAAAGAAAAAGGCTTTTCGATTTTGCGCATAAGAAGTGATAGAGGTGGTAAGTTCATCAACCAATCCTTTATTACTTATTGCGAAGAAAATGGAATTAAGTATGAGTTGTCATCTCCTAGAACTCCACAACAAAATGGAGTCGTTGAAAAGAAGAATCGTACTTTTCAAGAAATGGTTAGGACTATGATTAGTGAATACGGGCTCCCTCAATACTTATGGGCCGAGGCCGTAAACACCGCATGCTATATTTCGAACAGAATTTATTTTTATAAAAATTCTTTCAAAACTTCTTTTGAAATCTATTATTCAAGAAAACTAAATGTTTCGTATTTTAGAGTTTTTTGATGCAAATATTTTGTTTTGAATACCAAAGATAACTTGGGTAAATTTGATGCTAAGGCTTTTGAAGCAATTTTTATTGGTTATTCTAATACTAACAAAGCTTATAGAGTGTTCAATAAATTATCTCTTACAATTGAGGAATCTATGCATGTTAAGTTTGAAGAATTTAATACTTTTGTTAAGAATGTTGTAGAGATTGACACTTTAGGTGAAGACATGAGAAAATATCCTTAAAGGACTCACCCACCGAAGAAGACAAGCAAAAACTTAATGGTGAAGTTAAGAGGACGAAGTGGAACCATCTCAGCCACTTCCAAAAGATTGGAGATATGCTACAAGTCATCCCAAAGATCTCATCATAGGTGAAGTATCAAAGGAGGTATCTACTCGCTCCAAACTCCATGATTTGTATGGTCATTATGCTTTCATTTCTCATATTGAACCCAAAAACATCCTCGAAGCTGAGCGCGACTCATATTGGTTGCTTGCAATGCAAGAAGAGCTTAATCAATTTGAGCGCAACCAAGTTTGGCATCTTGTTCCTAGACCCCGTGATAGACAACAATTGGTACTAAATGGATTTTTAGGAATAAGTTGGATGAGTCAAGAAATGTTGTTAGGAATAAAACTAGGTTAGTCGCCCAAGGTTACACAAAATCAAGGGAATCGATTTTGAGAAAACCTTTACACCCGTAGTACGGCTCGAAACTATACAGATCACACTTGCTTTTACTTCTTATAAAAATTTTGAACCTTTTCAAATTGATGTCAAAAGTGCATTTTTAAATGATTTTATTGAAGATGAAGTATATGTTGAACAACCTCCCGGATCTGTTGATCCTATACACCCAAATTTTATTTTCAAACTAGATAAAAGTTTGTGTGGTTTAAAACAAGCTCCTAGAGCTTGGCATGAAAGACTTTCAACATTTCTTCTTTCAAATGGATTTATTAAAAGTAAAGTAGATACTGTTGGCCCAAAGGCCCATCACTCTAGTTTTGATGATGATCAACTCATGTAGTTATAGTACTAATGATCTTGTGTTTATTTAGTCTTAGTTTTATGATCAAGATCTTAGTAGGTGCATAGCTTCAACAAAGAACTTAAAATCAAGTTTTGGAGCTTGCACGGTGTTTGGACCAAGTCAAGAAGGCTTCAAGTGAAGACTTCAAGAAGATGAAGGCTTGTGTCTAGGTTTGTTTAAGATTTTGTTTTTAGTTAAAATGTAAAGGATAGAATAGTTGGTGGATTGCTCAAGTATACATATACACACACACTCTTGATTTATATGTGTTTTCATAAAAGAATTTTCATTTTAGAAAAGATGTTTCATTTTGACAAAATACCGGTTTGGTTTTGGTATTCAAAGTTTATATGTTTTAACCAAAATCATGTTTAGTGCTTAATGTCAAAAATATAGATATTTCACCACGTTTGTGTAGTTGATCATATCCACATACACTATGCTTTAAAAGAGTTTAAAATATCTTGTTTTGTATTTGGAGAAGTTTTTAGAAAAATAAGATTTGAAAAATCTACTTTGGAAAATACAGTTTTTCATTTGAGCCAATTTTTCCAAGTTACAAAAATAGTCCAAATTATTTGTAACATGCCTTGATTTTATGCAAGCATGTTTGTTTATCAAAGTATATGGTAAAACTATTTTTGTAGATTTTTTGTGAATTTATGGGATTTTATTTCAACCAAAAAGACCAAGTTTTCTTTCCCAAATCCCTCACTGGCTTCAGCCGGTCGACCGCGCGACGTGCACAGACGTGCACGAGTCTGGCTGGAGGGCCGGTCGACCGACCCGGTCGATCGCCAGAGAGCCTCTGCTCTCTGGAAAACCTCGGTCGACCGAGCGGTCGACCGACAGAGAATCTATTCTCTGTTCCAGAGGCTCGGTCAACCGGGCCGGTCGACCGAAGCCCCAACGATCGGATTTCTGACCGTTGGCGGTCGACCGGGCGGTCGACCGACAGCTCTGTCAGACCCCAACGGCTAATTTTTCTAGCTCTATAATTGGGGCATTTGGGGGCTGTTTGATTAAGATTTTAAGTGGATTTTACAACAGTTTTTCCGACTCTTTTAAGAGGTTTTCTCCGCTTATATTAGAGTCAATATTTCCAATCAAAAGGAGAGTTTATCAAGAGTGTTTTTCAAAGTGATTTTTCTTGAGTTTTCCTCCACCATTTCCATCATTGTTTTCTCACACAACACTTGAGCTATCCATTGCAATATCTACCATATAGGGATTAGTTGTGAGAGTGTTTATTGGTGATCAAAGTGTTTAGATCACCAAGAGATCTTTCTTGTACTTTGAGGAGGCGGACAAGTGTGTTCGCGGTGTTTCGAGTTCGGGTGCGAACTTGTTTGTTTGAGGTGCGGCCTCGGCGAGCTAGAGAGCTTGCGGTGTGTACGGACTAGGGAGTCCAAGAGCTTGTAGGTGTTGCGGCACCGAGTGATCCGGTGGGATCGATTATAGTGAAAATCCTTCATGTATCGAAGGCGGGGATGTAGAGCAAGTGTGCTCGAACCTCGAAACAAATCCTTGTGTTTGCGATTGCTCACTCTCTCTCTATCTCCTTATTTATATCTTGCATACTATTATTGTCATTACACTTATATGCTTGATATATTGTGTGCTCATATTGTATATGCTTGGGTTTGTTTGCTAAACACTTGTATTTAACCAAGAAAGCCAACGCGGCACCTCAACCTTATCTAGGGGAATCTAGAGGAGTTAGTCCAGAGCCCTTCACCGGGAATTCAGTTACACTCTTGTGTTATACGTGGTGTTTAGTTTCAATAGTTTATTTAGGTCATAATAGTTTTTAATTCCGCATTTAGTGACCATTAGATTAGCCATCACCTATTCACCCCTCCTCTAGATGACTTTACAATTGGTATCAGAGCCAAGTGCTCTTGATTTGGGTCTTACAACCTAGAGTTAAAGATCCTCTTTTTGTAAATCACTTAGAGGGGGGTGAATAGGTGATTATGCTAATCTAATGAACTTAATGCGGAATTTAAAACTAATTGCAATTAACAAGAGATGCACACTCAAACAAGCCAAGCAAATAATTATGAATGAACAATATGAATTTATGTAAGGCACAATATAGAGAGAGAGTAAGAGCCAAGGGATCAAGCGCAAACAACAAGATATGTTACGAGGTTCGAGCACCCAGCTCTACATCCCCGCCTTCACCCAGAAGAATTTTAAGTCCACTAGCTTGTCCACAAAGGACTCCCACAAAGGGAACCTCCACCGAGAATTTGGGGCAATAACAATTACAAGGAGTACCCAACCCCTCTCCTTACAAACACAACCTCCTCCTTGAGGCATAACTCCAAGCCAACAAACTATCACCTCACAACTTGAGGAATTAACACAAGGATCACCTCACAACTTGAGGGATACAAACCAAAGGCACAAAGCCAAGAAAAGATTGGGTTTACAACTTGGTGGTCTAACAAACAACCACAAACAATTTCTTTCTCCCACACAAAGATCCTATAGAATAAGATAGTAGATGTAGCTCAAGTGTGGAGAAAACCAATGGAATGGAAATAAAAAACTCAAAGAAAATCTTTGGGAAAAACAAGAAACCAAGATAAAGAAGATGAATCAAACACTTTTCCCAAAACACTTTTCTTTGATTTTCCAAACCCTAGCAAAAACACCAAAAAGATTGTTCAATTTAAAGCCCAAAAACTTCTTTTGATTGCTGTGAAAACACTAGAGAGTCAGAAAAATTCGCACAAAAAATTTTAGAGAAAAACTCTTTCCAATGGGGTATTTATAGGCCATTTGGAAAACTAGCCGTTGGCAGCAGATCCTGCCAAAAATGAACTACCGGTCGACCGGCCAACGGTCACATCTTGACCGTTAGCAGCAACCGGTCGACCGTACGGTCGACCGTCCCAGATACAGAGAGCAATGCTCTCTGTCCGGTCGACCGCTCGGTCGGCGGGGGCAAACAGAGAGCAACCTGCTCTCAGTCGGTCGACCGTGCGGTCGACCGGCTCATGGGGCAGCCAGCGTGCACGTATCCGTGCACGTCGGTCGACTGCTACGGTCGACCGGCCTAGCCTTGCAGCTGTAGTTCTTGGAAAAACTTGGTTTTTAAAGACTTAAAATTCTCATAAAATCTCTAAAATTTCACAAAAATAGTTTTCTTATTTTTCATTGAAATACAAACTTGTGTTAACAAGTTTAACACAAATCTCAAACAATTTGAACTATTTTTGTGTTATAGAAATTTTGCCAAAAACCAAAAACTGTATTTTCTAAAAACTTAGATTTTTGAATAGAAAATACATTTTGTCCAAAACACATCCAAATACAAAAACATGATATTAAACAACATTTAGGCATGATGTATATGGATATTATCCTATATACATGAAACATATATATATATATATATATATATATATATATATATATATATATATATATATATATCCATGTTTTTGACTTTAATTCCAAAAATATGTTTTGTTAGAATTACCAAAACATAAAACACATGAAATAGACTATCAAGCTAAGTTTGTTTAAGAGTTGAAGCATGCATGTATATAGAACAAATCTAATATACATTAAATCATGTAAACTTGTTTTGAATCTATCTATTCATGCAAACCAAGATCGGTTAAACCAAAAACGGAAAAACCGAAAACCAATATTCAAAACATGAGACGTGTGTGTTGTGAACTTGAGCATATCATACTATTCTAATCTTTACAATTTGGATCTAAACACAAAACTAAACTATGGTACCGAAGTCTTCTTGTAGAGTGCCGTCTCCAAGCCGACTCGATCCAAACTCCTTGATCCACCGAGCAAGTGCTATATATGATCTTTGACGCTCGGGCTCTTGAATCAACATGTGAAAGCTTCCAAATCATCTTGTTGAAGCTAATCACCTATTAATAACTTGATTAATGATTTGAAACTAAAATCACAAGATTATTAGTACACATAACTACATGAGTTAATCATCATCAAAACTAGAGTGGAAGGCTTCTGGGCCAACAATCTCCCCCCTTTTGATGATGACAAAACTCATGGAGTTATATATGCATGGATTAAAGTTAAGCTTCAAAGGAGCTCCCCCTTAACTCATGCATAAAACAAATAAACATAAATGTGCAATGAATGACAATGCAAAAACAATAAAAGGCTCTAGATACCCAATGAAATGTTCAAAAACAAAACATGCTCTAAATACCAAACATATGAAATGCATCATCGCATAAAACGTGCTCTTGATAACAATAAACTCTTGATACCAATAAACTCTTGATACAATAAAAACATGTTCTTAAATAATGCTCTTGATACTAATTAAACAATTAAACTCTAAATAAACAATTAAATGACAAACTAACAAATAAAACAAAACATGCATATAAAACATGCATATAAACTCAATACTTCTCCCCCTTTTTGTCAATCATTAACAAAGGGGTCCAAGTAAAAACAAAAACATTCTTCTCCCCCTTTTTGTTCGAAACAAAGAGACAATAAAGGGTTTAAAAGCAATAAAACAATGTTCTCCCCTTTTTGTCTAAAACACAAATTATGTAAATAAGGGTGACAATCAATTAAGATATCAATTAAAAAAATTGTCAAAGTAGAACATCTTGATACCAATTGAACGGAAACATAAAAACATTGATACCAATTATAAGAAAACAATCTTGATACTAATTGAAATTAAACATAACAAATTTTGAATTTCTAAACAAGGATTTTGATACCAATTGTAAATATTTTTCATTTTGAACATATGATACCAAATTTAATTTTCAATCATAAAGTATGGGAGTGAAAAACAAATACCAATTGAAAGATGAAATACAAGTTTTCTCCCTCTTTATGAATTACCAAATAAAAATATGCAAAGCTTGTATATGGATACCAATTGAAAACTAGTCAATTGAAACAAGATAGTCATTATAATAACAAGCTTTATCATGATCAAAATTTGTGCTCTAAGATATATGAATATAATAAGCACAAATAAAAACATATATATATGTATGAAAAATTAGATATCATTGAAATTGATACTCTTTGAAGTGCAAGCATACATATACAAAAAATATATGAGTATACAAAAATGTCAATATTGATACCAATTGAAAGAATCCAATGATACCAATTGAAACAACAATAATATCAAGTGTATATCTCATATTACCTAGCCTCCCAATCATGTTCAAGTTTAAAATGATTTTCACTATAAGGCATACATGAGCATGATCTCCCATCCCACCACCCTTGGAAGGTAGGAGTTTTCAAAAATAGGTTTGAAAATAGAGTACGTTTGAAAATCTCTACCATAAGAAGAATACGAACTAGTTAAATGAAAAATCTCGTTAACTAGTACGAAATCCTTCAAGTAAGGAACAAAACAAAATTGTTTTTCATGAAACACATGTAATTCACATGATCACTAAACACTCAAAATCCATAAAGCCCATATCATAGTCTCATAAAAACAAAGTCATGAGAAACCTAATAAAGTGAGTGAACAAGTGTTATGTGACACATATCATCATGAAAATATTCAATTAAGCTCGATTTAAATTCCTTAAAAACATGAAAACATGAAAAACTAGATTTTCATTACCAATTGAAATTACCTAAAAACATGAAAATCATCAAAACGATTTAAACTTCAAGGTATATGTATGTCATGTACAAACTAAAGTATACATACATATCCTCAACATAAGGAGTCCTCAAAAATATATGCATGAAGGCACGTGGCTCAAGGATGTACATGTATAATCAATAGTTTGGACAAGATAGACATATACATGAAGTTAAAACACATGATCATAGAAACATATTCAAGATGAGGAATACAAGTTAGAATGCATGAATCATCAAAACTAGACTATACTAGCACATTTAATGGGTACAAATAGGCATTCAAGCACAAACATAAAAAGATTTACTTGTGACCCATTCTATGTACAAGTATAAATCCTAGTCTTAATGAAAACTAACATTTAAACGTATATTCAAAACGTGAGGCATAAAACGGGACATAAATCAACATGATAAACATAAAAATGATCATTATATAAATCCACATGCTATTAGAGCTATGATGTGCATAATAGCTAAACGAATGGTGAGAACATAACAAATGAGTCCATCTAAACAAGAGTGATCTCAAAAGCTATACATGCATGTCAAAAGTCTAATAAACATGGCATTCAATAAACTAAACAAAACATCATAAACATCCATATGATCATTATGTATATGCATGTGCATTAGATCTAGTGCATACATATTAGTTTAAATAAGGTGAGAACACTAAATATAGATCCATATAAAACATGGGTGTCTCAAGTAACTAAACATGTATATCACTAATCTAATCAACATGACATAAGCATAATGAACAATAAAACATGACATGCTATAAATGGATGAACATGAAAAGCATGTAAATATAAACGGGAGTTAGAGATAGATACCAAAACCGATGAAGGCATCTCTCAAGTTCTCCAAAACAAGGTGGTCCTCCCACCAAACTCCCCTTAAAAGTGATGCATCCAAAAATGATTCTCTTTTGAGCTTGGAACGCATCCACCTCAAGGCACCAATACTCTCACGTGATGCGAGAGCCCACACCTACATCAAAAATCAAAGGGGTGGTCTTTGGTACCCATTTTCTTTTGGGTCCATAGGGGTTAGTGTCTTTCCTAACCCAAACAAGATTATTTGCTAAATTTTCAATATGTAAACGATCATAGCAAAATCTAGCAAGGTGGCCTTTTCGACCACAATGTGTACAAGTGTACACATGAGCATACATGTTATGGTTGTGTCCGTGATGAGCATGTGTATGCTGTGATGGGTGTACATGTAAAGATGGAACTTGTTTCTTGCGAACCAAGGTTTCCAAGCGTGTATGATTCAAAGTACATTGGCTCAAAGTGGAGCCCAAACAATCTACACTTTTCTTTAAAATATTTATGTCATTTTCAATAGTAGAAGATAAAGTGGAGAATACAAAAGATGTGCAAGAAGAAGAAGCTATACTAGCATGGCACACATGAGAATCAATATCAATTTTCAAAGATTAATTTTTCTTTAAAACTAAATCCAATTCTTTTGTAATGAAATCAATTTCATTTTTCAAAGCAAGGTTATCTTTTAAAACAAATCCAATTTAGAAGATAGAACCTCATTGTTTTTCACATCATCATCACAATCATTTTTGCTTTTCAAACATCAATCTCTTTTAGGGCAAGGTCTAGTTGAGATCTTAGTGAGTCACGTTCACTAGTAATCTCTTCCTTCTCTTGCAAAACCGATTCAAAAGTTGAGCACAAATCCTTCATTTCTTCTTTTAAATCAAAATGATTCTTTTTCAAAAGGTCATGTTTTTTGTAACACCCCGCTCCCGGAATACGTACTTAGTTGCGTATTCAGATTTTTGATCGTATTTTTCGATTTACCTTCTATACTTATTTTGTATTATGAATTGTTTATATGATTGTTTTGTCTTAAATTTGGATTCGTGGTCTCGGAGTCAGCCCTAGTCTGAACCGAAGACCCGATCCTAGTGTATTACTCGATTTGGTCTTTCCGGTATTCTGATTTGACCGATTTCTGTTTCAAATATCATTTTCCAATATTATATATTTTATATGATTTTCTAGAATTTTCCTCAATTAAAAAGAATATCTTCAAAACCGGTGTCGGCCAGTGCCGCTGACCGATTCCCGGATTTTTAGTTTACAAACGGTTTAGAATTTCTACAAGTACCTTTAGACATTATTTCTTAAAATCATATTTTCTATCTACATACTTTTTCTGAGGATTTTATGAATTTATGAAAATTCCATCGGAGGCGGTAGCTAACTGATTCCGGGATTTTTAGTTTTAAAACTGTAAAGTATTTCTTAAAACGGATTTCATTATAATTCTTAGATTAATATTCTTGATTTTTGATAATTATTTCGGGTCGTTCCGAGATACTTGAATTTCGGACGATTCCGGTATTTTTCCCGAAAGATTTCCGCATCCGCAACCGAATCCCGGAATCCGTCACTTTCATTATTTTTCATTTTCTCTTCCAAGAGAATAATTTCCCTTTTCCATTTTCTTTTCCTTTTTCGTTTTCCTTATTTCCTTCCTTCCTCCACAAGCCACAAGCTTTTCCTTTTTCCAAAATTCCAATCTTTTCCAAATTCCATCTTCCACCAACTCCCTCCATTAATGCCCCTCTTTTTCTCTCTCTTCCATGGCCAGCCAAGTGTGGCTAGGAGAGACACCTCACCTCCCCACTTTACAAAAACCCCCCTCTCTTTTAATTATTTGCACCTCCTTCACAAAATCTAAAACCTATAAATACTTTTCCTTCTCCTTTCTTTATTCATTTTCACTTCATCTTTCTCTTTCTTCTCTTCACCAAAACCCTAACCTCCAACATCTCCTTCACCTCCACCACCTCCGCCGGCGCCTCCGGCCACCACGACTCCGGCGAGAGACCCCCGAATTCCGGCCACCACTTCTTCTCACCAACACCAACAACAAAACCACTAATCCCACCTTCTTCTTCATCATCAACTTCCATCACTCCATCACCTTGTACTCTTTTTGGTGAGTGTTCTTCTTCACCAAGATTTGATTATTCTTAGTATAATTATATTTTCATATCATGTATACTTAGGTCTTCAAATCATGATTAGTTGTCATCAAACAAAACCATCACAAATCTGTTCTGTGTGCTGTTTCCAGTCGATTAGTCGACTTGACCTAAGGACTAGTCGACTTGAAACCCTTAGTTGAAACGTAACCTTTTCAAGAACACAGTTTTAGTCGACTTAGGTTATTTATTAGTCGACTAGAAACCTCGATTAGTCGACTACTCCCTTGACCCTAGTCGACTAACTTTTCCTGAATCAGAAACCCAACTTTCTGTAACTCAGTCTTAGTCGACTTAGAGTATCTGTTAGTCGACTTGAGATGACTATTAGTCGACTACTCCCTTGACCTAGTCGACTAACTTTTCCTGAAACCAGAACACAACTCTCTGGAACCCAGTTTTAGTCGACTATACCAGACTGTTAGTCGACTAACCCCTTTATTAGTCGACTACTCTTTCCACCTAGTCGATTAACTTTGGCTGTCTGTTATAGTTGATTTCTTTCTTGAATATGAACCATATCCTTGAGTCTTATATCATATATTGGTATTGCTTGACTTGTCTATTGACAAACATCATCTTCCCTTCTCTCTTTCTCTCTCCTCTTCACTCTACATATTTTATATCATATATTATGGCGCATCCCGAATTCCGTGGATTTCGGACCTTTCGGCGTTTCTGGTGATTCAGGCGAGTGTTCTCGCTCGCTACCCTCTTGCTCCCTATTTCATTGATTATGCAAATATTCTCGTTCTAGTCTCCATGTATTTTATTTCATGTTCTATATCTTTTACTGTTTTATACTATGCGTGGCCGACCCTTCGTGGTCGTTGTACTTTGGGTTACTTTTATGTTACCTTGCCATACCATTACCTCAGACTAGTCAGTTGCATGCTTTTATTTAACACATGTATATCACCTGACCATCTAGTGTGTTATCACCTGACCACCTGCCATGCTACTATTTGGCAAGACCCTTTAGTTATGCTATGACTTGCCCTGACTATTATCAATCTCTTGCCATGACTTAACCCGACTATTATCAATCCTTTGATATGCTTGGTTGTTTACTAAATATCATCACCCTGTCATGCTATCACTTGACACCCAGCATGATATACTTGACTTGTGATTATCACCTTTACGGGAACCTTACCTTATTATCCTGTATCATGATCAGTGACTTGTTCTCCTGCTTTACATGCAGTGACCTGACTATATAGTACGTATGTACTCCTGATTCCTGATCATGTCCATTTCCAGTTATTCCCGTAAAGTGATAATTAAACTAATGAATCCTAAAAAGGACCAACTTGTATTGGGTCGGGGGAAACATGCGGATATCAATATGTGTCGTGTTTACAGTGGCTTTTAGGAATGTTGTGCAACTACATGTTCCGGTCTGACCTGTGGGCCTCCAGGGGACCGAGGGGAGAGCTGGCTCCCTCATTACTGGTACCATCATGATAAGGGCATACATAAGTCCCTCCTGTTAGCCTTGCGGCTGGTTTCCGTTACCATGCAACGGAACAATCCTGGGCCGTGGTCCCGGGTATGTACGGGACCCACTGTAAACATAGTTCGTTGATACCCCCGCTAGTTTCCAATAACAACCTTGTTTTACTCGATATGGATCTATGTGCGTTGGGACGCTAGTTCACATAGCTAGATATCAGGGTAAGACGAGTAATAATAAAGTGTCATAATAACCGGCTCTTTAAGTTGTAAGTGGAGGTATGTGGAATGGGACGCATACTAAAGCCTGCAACTTAAACGGCTATGAATCTGTGGTGTGCCTTACCATAATTACTTGTTCCGGACTTTATATCGGATTTCCTGTTTTATGAGTATTATCGTATTATCTGCTCATATTTTGCTTTATCCATTGTATTCACTTGCCTCTTGTTCATTATCTTATCATGCCTGAGAACAGTCGGGTTGAATGGGCTTGGGTTATGGTGACATGAGATAAAGGTATATAGATGAGGGTTTCCTTGTTTGGATTATTCCTTCGATGTACTAGTCTCATGGAACCGTAATCTGAAGCCATACAATCAGATTGCTTGTCCTTGGCTTTACATGACATGTACTCACCCTTGCTCGCCACTTGGTTTTGCTTCACCACTCGCCTGGGGAGTATCATTTGACTCCCCTGGATCCTCATGTCCAGGTCATGGAGCTTGGAGCGTGTAGATTCTCCCCCTTGCGGATCAGAGTAGCGCAGCGGTACCGTGGATCCCCAGCCGATCATCCAGAGCTCCATCCTTCCAGGCCCCCTTGTGAGTCTCTCGAGTTTTTTTTTTAAACTCGTGAGTGCCTTTCATACTGTTCATACTTGTATATTTCCTTGTATTCTCGCATTTGCGCTTATTAGTGATGTGATATTCATGTAATATTGGATCACTTCTGTGATAACTCTGTGATTGTATTCATGTGTTGGAATGTATAATGCACCACTTACTTCCGTACTCTGATTCTTGTCTGTACTGATGCTTAGCGTATATACGGGAGGGTAGTTCTGACCTACGTATATACGTCGCAGTGACGTCTCCGTATCCGCCAGGATCGGGGCGTTACATTTTTTCACAAAATTTTCAAGCTTAGAGGCAAGTTCTATATTTAAAGTTTGAACTTCTAAGCATCCATAGCAATATAAACTAGAGCTATCATCTAGTTGAGAATCCGATTGTACCTCAAGGGAGTCTTTCCCTTGGACCATGAGGCAATGCTCGTCGGACATGTCTCTCCTAGATCTTCTCAACTTGTTGATAATCCTTGGAAGCTCGGGAGAAGTCAATATGCTCCAAACTGCAAAAGCCGAATCATAATGATCAAACACATGTAAAAGATCTTCATTAAGAGATGCTCTAAGTGTCTTAAGTGCTAATGCATTGGCCTTCTTATGCTTGCTAGCATTTGGGTAGGATTCTTGAGTAGTGGCTTGATAAACTAGATGTCCTAGGCTTTTTAAATGACTATTCATCTTGGCCTTCCAAATATCATGTCTAGAGAAATTAAACATAGGAGGGCTATCCATGAGTGCAAACTAAATGTGTGCAATGAACAATGCAAATGAAGATTAGCAAACCAAGATCTCACTCCTAGGTGGTTAAACCTAAATATCAGGAGCGTAGGCTCTGTTTTCCATTATGTTTGCAAAGGGGGAAAACTTACAAAAAGAGTTTGAGGAGCTAAATTACAAGTATTCTTAAAAAGATTACAAGTAGATCTCCTCAGAGATTCTGGAGAAGTGTGCCGATAGGAGTCTGATCAGCGCGCGCGACCACTTTGTCCCTTTGACGATGCGAGCGATGAGATTCCCTTCTTGCCTGGTTCGGGAATCAGAGAACAGAAGGTTAGTAGAACCCTCTTGCTGCTTCTCAAAATCGCCTTCAATAAGGAATTCCTTCTCGCCTGGTTCCGGAGATTCCTTGAGAAGAAGGACGACGTTAGGGCATCAACACCCTGGTTAGAGAAAGCAATTCTCTAAAAGGTCTCTGAATTCGAGAGCGCACGGTGCGTATGAAGAAGCCTCTGCTTGTGGAGTCCTCTTTTTGTCTTCGATCGAACGATCTATATCTCGTGCGTCCGTATGCGTCTCTGTCTGTCTCTCTCCTTGTACCCCTGATGGGCTATTTATAGGGAGAGCAAGGGTATAATCGTCCCTTGAAGATATGGAAACAGATTGAATCAAATCTGTTTAAATCTGAAAAGTAGCCTTGCTGCGAGGCTAGGATCAGCTTCTGCGAAGCTAGAATTGGCAGGTCGGTGGACTTTCTCGATCTGTTTTGATCCTTTCCATATCGTTGGAGGATTTCCCCTGATCTTCTTACTCGTTTTAAGAAGAGTCAAGAGATTGTGGCAATTAACTGCCAAATTTGATCTCTGATTTGATCTTAATTGGATTTGATCTGATTAGATCCGATCTCATCCGGAGATTTGATTGGTCAAAGGTTGACCGTGGCAGATTCATAGCGGAGCCGTCCGCATTGAGCTCGTAGCGGAGCTAGAGGCAGCTTCTGGCGAAGTCCGAAAGAAACCCTTTGGCGGAACTGAAAGTCCTCTTTGGCAAAGTTGCGAGTTAGCTTCCTGGCGAGGCTTTGGATGGCTTCAAGGCGAAGTCGAGTGATGTTAGCCTCTCAGGCGAGGCTATCCCTTTGGGCTCATGCGATGCTAAGTGCTAGCACCTTAGACCTGCTGAGGTCTGTTTAGAAACAATCCGGGTTCACTGTCTGCTTGCTGGATCAGTGGAGTCCAAGTTGCTTCCTTGTCCCTCGGAGATGGGTGGAAAACTGGTCTTCAGCTCGTCTGTCACTTGTCTTTTGTAAATGTCAACAAGTTTAGACATTGTTTAGACCAATAAGAATCTTGTCTTTTTTAAGTGTCAACAAGACCCCCTTCAAAGTTTTCGAGAGTCTGCAATGGCTCAGACTTCGAAATACTTTGAACTGCTTTGATCGGTAGAGAATGGAGTATGAACGTCGCCATGATGGTTGAGCTCAGCTTCGCTTTGAATCCTGCTTTGGGATGTAGATTCGCCGAGGAATCATGTAGACTGGGTAGCTTCGCAGCTAGATAAGTTCGCTCTGGAACATCTGTCGCTTTCCCGAGGCCAACTGCCGTGGGCTGGTTACGAGGAGGATTACTCCTTTCTTCGTGCTGATCGAGGGAGATATTCTCCGATTTGCACATTTCCAAGGGAGGATATTCCCTTTCTTCAAGGCGCCATAAGTGCCTTTGTGAGGGAGACGTTTTCTCCCTTCGCACGATTCCAAGGGAAATCGTCCCTATTCTCAAGGCGCAGTAAATGCCTTAAATGCGCTCGTGCTTCCACGCTTGAGGCGGCAGCGCTCAGGCCATGGGGCCTATAAATAGGACACTTGAGGTCCTCTGAAGAGAAGTGCTTTGCCTCTCTTCTCTTCTCTTGGTTTAGAAGAGATACTCAGATCTCTGAATTTAGTGGGAATGCCCACTCTAGTTATTATCCAGCCAAGGACTGGTAAGTCTTGATCATTCAACGACTTCACCGATTTTAGGGAATTCATCTCCCTTGATTCATCTTTAGCAGCTGCTTCAGGGATTAGCTTCCCTTGCTCTTTATCTTGCAATTGACTGATCTGTAGAGAAGGATTTTGGCATAGCTTCCCAGAAAGATCACTGCATGTTAAGTCCGCTGCACAGGCAGAACTTGGGACTTGGTCTCTTCAATAGTTGAGCCAGTCTTACCATATAGGCGGAGCTAAGACTGTATCCCACGGGTCAGTCTGGCTAGCCATATAGGCGAGGCTTGGACTTGGCGTTTGCTGAGCCAGCCCATCAGTGTTGTGCAGGCGAGGCTTGTCCTCTGCTTTTCTGAAACTGGATCGCTTCGACCCAAAGATTTAGCTTAATTCTTTTGTAGCCTCTTCTGTGCATAGTTGCTAATCTGTTCTGATTTGCCTTGCAGTGGGCTATGCTCGTCAGTCCAATGACTTGATGGAAGGAACCATAAAATTGCCTTATGCTTCCCCGGTTGAAGCTTTATTTTTAAGCAGGAGGAACAACTTGGGGCGACGGGTGCGTGTCCCAGAGGCTATTGGCAGCCTTTTATCCGAGATGATTCGTTCTGAGGTGAGGCTGGTAGCCGCTTTGTCGGAGATGATCCGCTTCGAGATAGTGGGCTTTGCCTGTGGGATCGCCGGCATCATTGCCGACTTTTCAACTTTGGTGGCCTTTGGGGGTGATCCACTTCGGAAAGCGGGCCTCACGCCCGTTAGATCACTGGTATCACTGCCAATTCCCATTATACGTGATCTATCATGTTGGCGGCGATAGGTTTTTATTGCCGGGCTTCAACAAATGGCCTGGCAAGATCTGTCATTTTTATGGAGAATAATGACCGTGTCCTTGCGGCACCACTGATTACAGCCCTGTGCAGGAGGAAGGCCTTCTTTGTCCAGTCGGTTTGACTTAGAAGCGGACAAAACCACTTGTATGCCTTTAGCGCGGATGACCTTTGTTAAGCAACTGGGTGTGTTGTATGAAACACAATTTTGATGTAATATCAATGTACCCTTCCTTTTAAATCAATGAAAGTTCATCTTCTAATCATCTGATTTTTGCTAGCTTTCATTGAGAGTTTGGCCATAGCGGGGCAAAACTGTATGCGGCGTTAAGGAGATAGTCCTTTCTTTGAGTGATCTTCGCCAGACTGGCATGTCAGCGCCTTTTTAGAGGGCTAAGGTAAGCCTCTCGGCGAAGTCCTTGAAGGATTGTGCGAAGTCCGCACTTTGCTCCAGTGCGAAGTTAACCCTTAGTGGAGTTGAACCAGCGCCTCTCGGGAAGGCGCTTTGGGCGGCGTTTCAAATTAATTCGAAACGGCGGCGTACGCTCTTTTTGAGGCCTCGTTTCAGGCGCTGATTGGCTTATAAAGCCCGATCGGGCTGAGCAGGAAAAGATCTCCTTTTTTCAGAGAAATTTCTTGACTTTCCCTCTTCCTCTTCCTTCTTCGTTCAGAGAACCTTGAGAACTCTTGCAACTCTTTAATGGCGCCCAAAAGACAAGCGGGAAAAGAAGTGGCGACTTCTGCAGCGGAGGGTCCTCCTCCTCCGGTCATCGAGCGACCAGTCACCGGTAAGGGATTTTCCTATCTGATTAGAGACCGTGGTCTCTCTCCTTTGGAGCCGACATTTGGCTATTAGGACGATCGAATATGATCTGTCCTCATTAGGAAACTCGTTTCCCTGAATTTCCCTATCTTCCTTGTACAGGGAATTAAGAACTGAACAGTTCTTCTTTAGGCTTCCGTACAAAGCCATTACTCGGGCAGTCTCCATCCTGTTTGAGGAATAGGATATAGGTCTGTTCCTTCAGTCATGGCCACGAAGGGTGACTTTTGACCATGATGCCCTCTTGGTGACGTCAGCCGTTAGGGCTATACCACTTCCTGCTTAAGCGAAGTTGGTACTTTGGACGTTTTTTTTTTTTGCAAAAAATGCAATTTTATCCGCGAGGTCAAGCTTCATCGAAGTTGTCACCTTGCTGGCCTTGCTCGCCGAGCGAGGCTATGCCTTAGTGAATTTTTATGTCTTCGTATCCACTTGATTGTTGAACTAATCATAGTTCATTTCTGTCTTTGCAGTGCATTACACTTCCGGTCTCCTGAACAGTCTATTCGGGCTAACCAGTCGAGCAGATGGTAACCTCAGCCTACAATTCCATGGACAGGCTTCTTTGTTCAGTGAGCGGAGCTCCCTCGTCCGGGATACACTCATCCAAGGCGGTCATCCGCAGACCACACGGAGTATCTTGACCACGGCTCCTCTTGAGGATGTTGATCGTCGGACTTACAGAAAGCCCGACTTTATGTTCGGGATGCCGCATCCGATCCCGATCGCCAGTTGCAGGCAGGCGAAGGATAATGGATCTTTCAACTGGATGGCGAGAAGTTTTACCTTCCGTCGACTAAGCGGCACTTTCCTTTATCTTCTTTCGTGAATGTGACTCAGGCTCGGAAGATGGCGTGGGGCGTAAGCCGAAGCGTCGAATCCGTCCATGTTGGGAGATTGACCTTTCAGTCCGGCTATTCGAGGGCGGGCCCTCCCCACAGCATAATGGGGCTATACCCTGGGAAGGTATCACGGGAACTTCCAGTGGGAGAAAACCGGCTGTGGAGCAGACCTTTGGCACTAAGTTCTGCGCAGTTGACGGGAACTACCCTGCCACTGACTTCAGGGCTCCCGGTTGGGTTCATCCTCCTAAGACATGGTGGGCGGAGTTGACCAACTATATCCTCGCTCACTTCGAGGAGGACTTGGAGGAGTTGAACCTTTATGAGGCCGTCAGGGCGACCTGCTACGGCATTGAGATGAAGGTGGCGTGCTTCTACGCCATCCTTGAGTTGTACTGTCCGGCTTCGGGGACCTTCTTCACCCCAGTTGGCGAGCTGGGCATGGCTTTGCATGAGATGTGGGAAATCTCTGCTCTGCCTCTCGGGTCTCTTCCATACGAAGAGTACTTTCCCTGCGAGGCGGAGTTGGCTATTCTGAAGAAACAGGAGCCTGCTTTGCTCGAGACTTATCGGGAGTTGATGTGCCACTTGCATATTTGTTCCAGCATCCACGGTGGTGGCAAGGGTAGCTCGAAGAGCTTGAAGAGCTGGGGAAGTTACCTGTTCCCAGACATGAGGAATGCTCCTGAAGCAGCTCATCGCGGAGTTGCTGATGGCGATATTGTTGAACGGATGGAGATGTGTCTCCAAAGGGATATCGTCGTAACAGAAGACGCTGGTCCCTATGAGAAGGGTGATACCCTTCGGAGCTTTCACCATCAGGCCCGTCGGCCTATATCTCGAAAGGTGCTGCTGGCCGGTTTCTTAACCGTTTGGTTAAAGAAGTGTGTTGTGCCTTCTTCCTCGGGTGACATCATCCACCCGAATGTTCTGCTACCCGCCGTTCGCTTAGCCCACGGCCACCGTCTGGGTCTTCTCCCGGCCATGGTGTGCTGTATTCAAAGAGGCCTTCGCGCATTAACGGAGGCTTTTTGCAGGCCACCGGTGTCGAGGCGTGGGAAGAGTGCTATCCTGCCTTGTGATGGACCCAATCCTAGGGTGGGTCTGCCATACACCTACTTGATGGCGTGGTTCGCCTTACACTGCCCTACTTTGATTGGAGCTGGGGAGGACCCTCCGCAGGGTGTTCGAACGGCGCTTCTCCGCCGATTCGAAGGCTGTTCTTGGATGAAAGCCTACGTGGCCGAGGCCCGTAAGTTAGTGCGTCGTCATGACGCTTATAGCCTGTTTCGCTGTTTTCCTCGTATTCGGGGTGCAGGATACAACGAGAATTTCGAGACACAGAGTCGGCGCGGTCTCCCATGAGTCGGGGCGTTTTCGAGTGGCTGATCAGCATCTGGCCCTCGCACTTGCTGTACAGGAGTGGGGATACCTGCTACCTGGAACCCTACGTTCCGAGTCGATTTGCCCGCCAATTCGGATACGACCAGCTGTACGTGGGCAACCCCAATTCGGACCTGGCTTTCATGGGGAGTCTTATTGATGGGGCCCGTGCCTGGCGGTTCTTCATTGCGGATGGCACTGGGGCGTAGCTACGCACGCCGCTGCAGGATCCCGGCCTCTCGACGACCCTGTGTTTTTGCCAGTGGTATGCGGCTTCCAACTCCACACCTCCTGGATTTAACGCCAACAGTTCGGGTGTGAAGTTAATCTCTCAGCGACTGAAGCGGAAGGCCTCTGAGAAGAAGGAAGGCAAACGGGTTTCGTGTCCCCGGCTTGGAGGAGTTCATCGCTGTGGATGATAGTGAGGCTTCTGATGCAGGGAGTCCTCGCTTCGTGCAGGGGCTGGAGCTGATTCTCATGCAGCTGGCTCTGGTGTGGTGGGGACATCTTCCCTACGACGTGCGGAGGAGTGGAAGAAGAGGATTCTGACGTCCACTTCAAGAGAAAGCGGGCGAGTAGCTCTCGTAGGAAATCATGGCGAAGAAGTCCCGTCGCCAAGCTCCTACGATTGTCGTAGAGGGTTACCCCTCTACAGCGATTCCTCCTGCTGCCCCATTAGCAGCTGAACCGTCGGTTGCTGAACCTACTAGTGGTGAATTCGCTCCAGGTCTGGGTACGGTTAACCTTGTTCATATAATACGCCTTTTTGTGCGTTCCCATTGACTTATTATCAATCCTTTTTGATTGTAGGAGCTGAGGCAGCTGGAGAACAAGGGGAACATTATTTAGGGGGTGATCGTGCCCCCTAAAAGTGCTCCACGATGAGGGCCAACTTCCCCGCTACATGGGCGGTGGATGGCGCCATAATCGGGGTGGTTACAACCAAGGTGGGGGCACCTTGTTGCTGAGACGCGGGCGTTGAGCCAACGCGCCTTGATGCTGAGACGCGGGCGTTGAGCCAACGCGCCTTGTTGCTGAGACGCGGGCGTTGAGCCAACGCGCCTTGATGCTGAGACGCGGGTTATCTCTCGCGTCTTGATTGTCACATTTAGCCTTGCGCCTGGATCTTAGATCTCTGTGTTTTTGGTGGCTTGTCTTGGTGATTTTTAGACAGCCTACAGAACCCCCTCCAAAGTTTTCGACATTCCGCAGTTAACTGGGACGGATTTCGAAATACTTTGGACTCTAGCTGAGTTCGCCTTCATGACTAGACTGTTGATGCTCCGGTTTGATCTTATCTGGATTTGGTCTTCGTGAGTGTACTGTTGAACTCTTTGAAGCCCCCAGAGTTGATCATGTTGAGTGTTTAGATGCACAGTCTAAACCTTCCCGATTGCTTTTAGTCTGTCACTGGCGCGCTTTAAGCCAGGAGTGGTTGGTCGTCTGCTTGCGTCAGTGTACTGTTGAACTGATTTTGCAGAAGCAGGAGGCCAAACGCAGGTTCTTTTTCAAAAAGCAGAGATGGTACTGCTGTAAAGGCGCGATTTCTGTAACGTGCGTCCTTTGGCAATGGAGACGTGACTGATCTTCATAAGGCAGACGCGATATTTGGCCAGACTGGAAGGACGCGAATTTCTTAGAGAGACGCGACCTTCCGAATGCATTCATGGAGAGGCTGACGTGGCATGTCCATCGAGGAGGTGCGTTCTTTGGGCGCGAATTCTGTGCCATGTCATGATTACGCCGCCAGCTGGCCTAGGGAACCGGCGAAATTTCGCCTTTTGGCGCGCGGATTTCCTGGTTCATTAAATGAACTGCTCCACGTGTCGACTGCTGACTCGAGGCGGGGTTGCGACGCATGATCTTCTCCGTTCAGAAACGATTCTGTTACACGCGTCAAGCGGCGACTCGCTGCAGCGTCTACCGGGCCACACGCCGCGTATCTTCGCGAATCCCTGTGCCTATAAAAGGCAACAGTTGGAGAGATGCATCTTCTTCTCCGAACGCGCTTACTCAGAGATTTAAGAGAGTTCTTCTTCTCCATTACTGCTCATCTTCTTCATTGACCTCTGATCACCAATGGCACCCAAGGCCAAGCCGACCGCGTCGTCCTTTAAGGCGACCATTGCCGAGGCCCAGAGGGGCAGCTCCTCCTCTGCACAGGACGTCGTTCTCCCAGGTCTCCAAGGTAAAGGCCTCTTAGGCGGAAGTTTCGCCATTAAAGAAAGTTCAAAGAACTTTTAAGAACCCTTAACACGTGAATTTCAAATCGTGTTTGATTCCCAGACGCAGTCTTTGGGATGATAACCGAGGCGCGGGTTTGGACCCTCGCGCCCTTGAGTCCTGCGCTTCAGATTCTTCACTTAGAATATTTTCTATTTGTGAAGGGTTCAGACGCGGACTTAGTTTACAGAACGCGGATTTGATCCTTGCGTTCTGTTTCATCAGCTGCTGATTTTGATGAATCTGGCACCCGAGTCCAAGCACTTTGACACCTGGGGATGTGAAAGGAAGGGAGTTACCCTCCTTAACTTCTGGCGATTATGGTAGTGGAAAGGTTAAGGTGGATAACTCCCTTCTTTTCGCACCCCAGAAGTGACATCAAGGAGAATGTTGTGGAGACGCCGATCCCATAGGTCTGGACGCGGATTTGATAATTCCTGCGTCCAGTGCCTCTTCTGCGTGGATGCGCAGGTCTGGACGCGGATTTAATAATTCCTGCGTCCAGTGTCTCTTCTGCGTGGATGCGCAGGTCTGGACGCGGATTTGATAATTCCTGCGTCCAGTGTCTCTTCTGCGTTCGGATTATGAACACTTAGCATTTTTTTCTATGCTTTTGATAGAGTATCTAACTAAGTGTCCTTTTCTTTTTGCAGCGCCACGCCCTGCTACTTCACTCGCCAAGAAGTGCCACTTTGGTCATGTAGGTGGTGCTGACCGGATTTGACTTTTGTATTACAAAGGACCGTTCCTGTGACTGCTGACAAGTCACCGGATCGCAGAGAGAGGCTCTCAAATGTTGACATGAGAACTCTTCGGGTGTTTATGACTGATGCAGCATTCGCAACAGATGCTGGCATCAAGCTGGAGAAGCCTGCCTTCTTCTTCGGAGATCGTATCCACGAGGGCGGCCATAGCGTGTATGACGGAACTTACAAATGGCTCCGTCAAATAAAGGGTGGAAGATTCTTTCTTCCAGACATGGAGAGGATGTTCCCGCTGTCCTACTTCCAGCATATGTCCGTCCCTCGGAAGATGGAATGGGACCTTGCTCGATATGTTCCCGAGATCACTCTCGGTGATTTGGGCTCCCACAAAGTATACCGTCATGATAGCCATGACAGGTCAGTTATCGGCCTTTTCCCTGGGTCGCGCAGGACTGAGGTTCCAGCTGGGGAGATACCACAACTTGGCACTACCTTCCTCAACGCCTTCATGGAGGCGGAGGGTGACTACCCGGTTGGGTTCCGTGCGCCGGGGTGGGTCCGTTCCACGGAGAACTATTGGTGGGGTAGAATGGTCGGCTTTGTCCTTACCGAGCTCGGGGGTCTGCTAAAGCGCGTGGGACAGTACTCGGCAGTCAGGGCCGTGCAGTGGGGGATCCCTCAAAGCTCTCAGAACTTCTTCGGGATTCTAGAGCGTTATAATCCTTCGACGGGGACGTTCTTCACTCCGGTCGGAGAGATGGGCCTTGCTCTGCACGAGCTGCACGAGGTCTCGGGGCTGTCGACAGGGGATATTCCCTATGAGGAATATGTCCCGACCGCTGTGGAGCTTCGCTATGTGAAGGAGGAGTTTCCCCTCATATATGAGACCTACTGGGAAGTGCTATGTCACTTCCACATTTGCGGCCAGATAACCAAATGGCGGTCGCAGGGAGTCAAGCAACTGTCTTGGGCCAGTTACTTGTTCAATAATGTCAACACCAAAGACCATCGGATAACCCGATTGGATCCCAGCTCTGACAGGGAGATTGAAGACAGGATCGACCAGGCTCCTGACAGTTTTTACACCACGGAGTCGAATGAGGACGGTTTTGACCCTGACTTAGTTTTTGAGAGCTTTCACCATCAAGCCCGGACCCCTATCTCCGATCGGGCGCTGTTGGCGGGCTTTCTGATGCTGTGGCTGAAGCGCTGTGTGGTGCCCACGCTGCCGCATGAAGTCATTGTTGCTGACGTGGTGTACCCGGCGGTGCTCCTAGCTCATGGGAACCCCATAATCCTTCTCCCGGCCGTGGCGGCTGGTATTCAGAGCGGGCTGCGGGCGCTCACTAAGAGTTTCTGCGAGCCACCAAAAACTGCAGACTCCGAGGGAAAGCCGTATGTTGACTCAGAGGGGAGTCCGACGGTGAAGCGTCCCAACCCTCGTGTCGAGCTGCCTTACACGTACCTTATTGCTTGGTACGTGATGCATTGCCCTTCTTTGATGACGGCAGCGCGTTGGAGGGAGAGTTCTGTCCCTTTTGTACAGCGGTTGGAGGGTTCAAAATGGCGTGATCCTTATATATATTACGTCCGGAAGTGCCTTTCAGACCCTGCAAACTACCAGCTCAATCGCTGCCTCCTCCAGATCCCTGATGCATCTTTCGGGGATCTACTTGTTGATTCTGTTGGCCCAGATGACTTCACGAGGTTATCCGCGGGGGCCTTCTGGTGGTTGCTAAATATCCGGCCCGGATATGTGCTTTTCCGGCAAGGGACGTCATGTACCATTGAGCCGTACATGCTGAGTCGCTTCGCTCGACAGTTCGGCTATGATCAGCTCTATGTCGGGAACCCCAATGCTAGACTTGACTTCGAAGGGAACCTGTTCGAGGGTGCTCGGGCCTGGTACTATAGTGTGGCTGGAGGGACGGGAGTATCTTTTTGTCTACCTCTCGAGGGGCCCAAGTGTCGTACGAGTTTCAGCTTCTGTACTTGGTACTCCCAAGCCATCCAAACGCCAGACTTTTTTCCGGCGTCTTCATGCATTGAGAGCATCAATGCAAGTCTCGAGGCCAGGACTGATTCTAGTAAACCGACGAAACTCGTAGAACAGTACCTGAAGGCCCAAAAGGAGGTCGGGCGAAGATCGAGGAGGGAGCCCCCAGCAGTGAGGGCGGAGCCGCGACCGGCAAGGGCAGAGCCACCAGCGACAAGGGCGGAGCCACCAGCCACGAGGGAGGAGCCGCGGGCCAGGAGGTCTAAGCAGTTGGCGAGCAAGCGTCGTCGACGCTCTGCTTCTATCGCTGAGCCTGCCCCAAAGAAGGCTCGGAGGGATTTAACGGCTGAAGTCTCTCAATCCGGAGACATCTCTGCTGGAGTTGAGGCTCCTCCTGAAGACGTCCCTGTTAGGGTTGAGGAACCGTCAGAAGATGAAGATTTCCCCACCCTAGTCCGTGCTCCTAGGTCGCGCAGCAAGACCGTGGAGGAAGGGGAGCTTGTTGACGAGTCCACCGCCGCCGGAGATGACGAGTCACTGGAGGTCGACATAATGACTGGAGGGGATGTTGAGATTGCAGGCATCTCAGTTCAACCCGAGCCTTCTTCTGCTCATGATGGGAGAGCCGAGGCACAGCAGCCGGGGTCTCCTAGCATCTTCATTTCCAGTCTTAGGGCAGTCGACCCTAGTCCTACCACTGGGGTAATTGGAGGTAAGGCTCCTGTTGCGGAGCTTCCTCGCGTTGCGCTGTCGTCTTCTTCGTTATCGGGGGAAAGCGCCTTTGAAGATGAGACCGACTATGGCGATGAACCCGCTCTTCCTGATCAGAGCAAATTCTTCCACATCTCGGAGGAGGAAATATATGAGGATGAACCATCGACTGCACCATCGCTGGCGATTATCCCTACTGAAGGTATTCTTTCCATCTTCTGTCTAATTTTCTCTTTGCATATTGAAGAGGATGTTCTAACATTCTTCTTTTATGCTGCAGGGCCAACCGAAGATGCTGAGGCTACAACCTCCTCGCGTATCGAGGAGATGGTGAAAGAGTTGACCCAGCCCGAGGGGATTGAGGTCTCGGCTGCTGAGATACCCTCAAAGGGGGCAGCTGTTGAAACTGGGGAGCCTTCCACTCTGCCAGAAGAGGAAGCAACCTCTGAGGCTGAGGAGGCTCTCACTCTGCCAGGCGAGGAGGTTACTGCTGAAGCCGAGGAGACTTCCGCTCCGCAGGATTTGACGTCTCCGAACCTCCAACCTGGTAAGGCAGCTCTGATGCTTTAAATGTTTAGCTCTTCTATCATTGTGGCTAACATCGCGATAACTTGCAGAGAGGACTGAGGGGGCTCAGGTGGAGAGTCCGATGGTTGGCACCCTTCCAGAAGGCCATACAGCTCAGGTCTCGGTGGAGGTTTCTGAGGAGGTCGTGCTTACTACTCCCTCATTGGTCGTGGAGGCTCCTGCAGAGGTAGTACCTCCGGAAGCGTCAGCGGCCGGTCTAACTCTTGCTGTCTCGACGGCCAGCATGACTCTTGTGCTAGAAGATCCGCCTTATATCCCCTATCCTGTGACAGAAAAGGGGTCGGGAAGCTTCCTAGGTGGTGAAGACATGGGGGAACAGGCACGTCAGATGGTGCAGCAATTCTTCGCTTCGATGGGATCATGTATTGATCTCATCTTACGTGGAAACAGCTCGTTCCAATTTGCCCAGACGCTTCTTAAAAATCTGGTCGTGAACGTCGAATTAACCGGAGGCCCTTCACTTGCCAAGGCGTGTCTACGGGTGGTAGAGCAACTGGGAGACTACCTGCAGGAGCTGGAGTCTTTGGAAGATGCTGGCTCTTTTAGTGAGGCCCAGGCCACCCTGACTAGGCTCCTAGCTGCTCAAGAACGAGAGCGACAGGAAGCGGAGGCACAAATCGCTGCAGAGATCCGCAATCTCGAATATTCCCAGGCTGAATGTCAGAAACTAGCTGGCGATTCAAGGGAATCCGAGCTTGTCATGCAGAGCACAGAGCAAGTCATCATCAGGGCTCGGGACACCATTGCCAAGGCAGAAGTTGTGCTTGCGCTCAATGAGGAAAAGCTTGCTACCATCAAAAAGCAGCTAGAGGAGCAACAAGCTGCTAGGGCGCGAGCTGAAGAGAGTCTGTCTCTACATTCTTCCAGGGTGGAATCTCTGCGAACGCAGCTGGCCGCAAGAAATTTCTTATCCGAAGAGGAGCTGCGGGACCGGGCTATTATGGAAGCTGAAAGGACGCGCCAACACGAGATTCACCGCCTTAGGGAACAAATCCGTACCTTGGCGAACCAGGACATTTAGCCTTCTTTTCTTTTCCCCCTTTTTTGTAAAGAAGAGGACACTCTGTTTAGAGTGTTTGTATCCACTTTTACTGTTTATAATAAAAGTTTGAAAAATTTTGCTCCATCTTCTTTGCTCAGCTGTAGGCGAATCCAACTCCTTGGTAACTGGCACTTAGGTAAGACTTAAGTTCTGTTAATGAAACGCGGCCTTGACTCTGAGTCTTCTTAATGAGACGCGACATTGATCCATAAAGTGAGACGCGGTCGTCAGTCCACAGGAACTTAGATTTACTAAGTCCTTTTGATGAGACGCAGCGTCAATCTCAGAGTGATACGCGGTCTTCTTGATGAGACGCAGTATTGATCTATAAAGTGAGACGCGGTCGTCAGTCCATGGAGTGAGACGCAGCGTCAATCACAGAGTGAAACGCGGCTCTGAATAACGTGAATCTGTCTTGCTAAGAAAGACGCGGATCGATCAGACACGGGATACGCAGCCTCGAGCGACTTTCCCATCTGCGTTCAATGCAGCATGACTTAAAAGATTTTTAGGAGATCTTTGAACGTCAAGTCTTCACTGTCGATTGGGGTTCCGGGTCATCCGTTGCTTCCCAAGACAGTTATCCACGCGTCGGCCTCTTATTGGGTTCAGGCGTTAATGCTCTTGCATGCAGAACCGACGCTGGCGGTTGAAAAACCAGCGCACTTCGACGGTTTCCAAAGCTGCGTTCCACGCGTCCGTTTTTGATTGGGCTTTGACAGTTGTGCGCGACGGTTCCGATTGATGCTCCATTAATGACAGTTATTAGGGACTGCCTATAAATAGAGTGCACCCTCCCCTCTTCAACAATCCAACTTAGACTGTTTTCATTTGTTTTGCTCCGAGAGAAGTCTCGCCTTGAATTATCTTTCAGAGAACCGTCTTCATGGGTGAAGGTGACCCCGTGGATGAAGATGACCCAGAGCTCTCATGCCTCTGTTTGGTCTCTTCAGAGGGAATCCTCTCTCATGTCATCTTGCGCACCCGCGTTTGGATGCAGAGAGGTCAACTCTGGACAGAGGTTTCTGCTGGTATGTCACCCCGATGATGTCCATAGCCTGTATTTTGGCATAGGCATCTGAATGAAATTCTGGTGCATTCCTATTCTGGAATTTGTGCTGGTGACTTGAACTTTTCTGAACGCGGGCTCTTGACGCTGGCTTTGCTCATGGCTATTGCCTTGGCGCGTTTCAGACCTGAATCTTGCAACTCCTGTTCACCCAACAGAGAGATGGCAATTTTCGGCGTTTGAAGTTTTCGCGTCTAGTACATTAGACGCGGGTGCAAACTGAGACCGCGTTTGAATCCTGGGCGTGGCACAGTTTTGACTCGCGTCTGTTTCTGCTGACGCGGTGGTTTGACTGTGCAGATCATTTCCGCGTCTGAAGTCTTCAATGACTGCCGCGTTTGTTACTTAGTTTTCTTTTGTTAAAGTATACTAAGTTCCAGATTTTCTGATTCTCTTATTTGTTCTTTGCAGGTTCGCTGGTCTCCTGGAAGAGTGCTTCAACCGGCGAGCTTGCTCAATGTTCGTTTGTAAGAGAGTAAATTATGATCCTCGTCGTTTGTAAGAGAGTAAATTATGGTCCTCGTCGTTTGTAAGAGAGTAAATTATATCTCTGACGAGGACCCAAATCTCGCCAAGGTCTCTTCAGATCCCTGCACCACTCTTGCCTGATGGCAAGAGATGGTCAGGTCAAGTATGACGGCGAGGAGGTTCCGGCGGTTGCGGTGGCGGAGAGGATCCTCTTCCTCTCCCATCCCAGAAGTAACATCAAGGACAGTCCATGTCCTTTGGATGGCCTGCGGGGGAAAGATCAACTCTTGAACGAAGGGTTGCAGGCTCTTCTGTTGCCACCGGACCTCAAGAACACCATTGCTCCTGGCTTAGTCAGCTAGGGCGCTTTCGAAGTTGGCGTCGTGCATCAAAGTGCAATCGGTTCCAACAGTCGCCACAATTTGACACTTCTTCAGACATCATGCACTTAGGATCAGAGGCGGCTTCAAGGAGTGAGTACGGCCTCAGAGAGAGAGAGGGACTTCTTTGTACTCCTTAATTGTAACACTCAATCTTATTGTATAAGAGAGCGTTTTGTATCACTTTCATGTGTTTGGATATGAATAAAAGTGACACTTTTCTTTTTGCCTCTTTCTGTTGTCTTGAATGTTTTGTTTTAGAAGCAAAAGAATGATTTTGGTGGACCCGCCACTTTATAAAAGAAAGTGACAGGGGGAATGCGTACTCCCAGAGAAGGTGAACTTTTGTCAAGTGTCTAGGATTGACTTGATTCAAGGTCAGCTGGGGAATTTGATAAAACATTGTCAGCGGCGTAATGTTAACCTAACAATGTCTTTAGGTGGACCTGTTATTCTGTTGAAGAGAATAACAAGTGAAACTAGACCTGTGAGGAATCTAGTAAAGCTTTTACCGTTAGAGGTGTGATATTAACTTAACGGGTTGGAGATAGTCTTGTCAGAAGTGTGGTGTTAACTCGACAAGGATGTGAGTCAGAGGTGTGATATTAACTTAACTCAGAATGTCACTGTCATAGGTGTAATGTTTAACTTAACAGTGAGGTAATGCTAGAGGTGTGATGTTGAACTTAGCATTGGTCATCTCGACTTAGACGAGGAAGTCGAGGAACGGTCATGGCCATAGGTGTATTGTTGAACTTAGCGATGACTCGGATGCTAGAAGTGTAGTGTTAACTTGGCATCGTCCATTTCAGCTTCGATACGGAAGTCTGAAGAAAGGTGACTATCAGAGGTGTGATATTAACTTGACAGGCACTCGATGTACTGCTTAGAGGTGTAATGTTAACTTAAACAGTAGTTTGTCAGAGGTGTAATGTTAACTTGACAAGAATTGGCTCGTGATAAGAGCAATTTGAGGACCTGTCATTCTATTGATGAGAATTGACAAGTGGAATTTGAAATGCCAGAGGTATAGTGTTAACTTGGCAAATTTGAGAGTTTGTTACTCTATGCAGAGTTAACAAGCAAAGTTTATACCCGACAAAGAGTATTCATTACCAGAGGTATAGTGTTAACGTAGTAATGATTGCATTTTGTGGTCCTACCATTCTATGGACGAGAATTGGTAAGGGATTTTGGAGGAAAGAGTGGACTCGAGTCCACTTAGGATTTTTAGCAAACCCTCAGCTATCAACGGATTTGACATGCCTTTACCAACTACCGTTTGAGTTGGGCTAGCCATGCTATTCCCCTCAGCATGATGAGTTGTCGAGGACTTATGTTGGGCTTAAAGGCCAACATTTTCCTCTATCCTTAGCCGTCGAGGGCGTCGGATCAAATGGGAACGTGTCCCTTAGGATTTTTAGCAAATCCTCAGCTGTCAACGGGTTTGACATGCCTTTACCAACTACCGTTTGAGTTGGGCTAGCCATGCTATTCCCCTCAGCATGGTGAGTTGTCGAGGACTTATGTTGGGCTTAAAGGCCAACATTTTCCTCTATCCTTAGCCGTCGAGGGCGTCGGATGTTTGATCAGAGGTGTACTTTTAACTTGATCGGAAGAAGAGTACTATTAAGGATAGTACTTCTTCAAGAATTTGCCATTGATCGGCATCATGAGTGTATCGCCATTTGAAGTTATGAGGCGATATGATCCATTTGAGTAGACTGACTCTACTACAAATGGTCCTTCCCATTTGGGCTGAAATTTTCCTTTTGTCTTGTGCGTCATGACCATGGGTCTTCGGACAGCTAAGACAAGGTCGCCTTTCTTGAAAGTTCGCGCTTTGACTTTCTTGTTGAAGGCTCTGGTGATACGAGCTTGGTAAAGCTCGATTTGTTGTTGGGCCTGCAAACGCTTGTCGTCTAAGGCTTCCAACTCCTGGAGTCGCTGCTGATGCTTCTCCTCAGTTGTCATTTCCGCTGTCAAGGCGACGCGTAGAGAGGGAATTTGTATTTCCAATGGAAGGACGGCTTCGCATCCGTATACCAAGGAAAATGGCGTGGCTTTAGTTGGGGTTCGCACCGTTGTGCGGTAGGCCCATAAGCATTCACCCAGCTTGTCGTCCCAGTCTCGTTGACTTTTCGAGACGAACTTTTTGAGAAGCTTGCCAATAGTCTTGTTGAAGGCTTCTGCAAGACCGTTAGCAGCAGGATAGTATGCCGTTGAGGACACACTCTGGATTCTGAACTTCGCGCAGAATCTCTGGAAAGCCTGGCTGATGAACTGGGGTCCATTGTCATGGATGATACGCCGAGGCACACCGAAGCGGTAAATAACGTGATGTTTCACGAACTTGATCACGTTAGAAGATTTCACCTCTTTCAAAGGGATAGCTTCGGCCCACTTAGAGAAGTAATCAGTTATCGCTAGAATGAACCGATGTCCTTTCGATGATGGTGGGCTGATAGGGCCAACCACGTCCATCCCCCAATTTCAAACGGCCAAGTAGAGGTCGTTGAGTGGAGGTACCCTGGTGCTTGATGGATGAAATCGCCGTGTATTTGGCAGGCGTAACATCTCTTAGCATAAGCGACAGCATCGGCAATCATCTTGGGCCAATAGTAACCCATCCTTTGGAGTCGATGTGCCAATTTCGGGCCAGGTTGATGAGCTCCACAAGTACCATCGTGGGCTTCTTTCAATACTCCTTGGGCTTCTTTTGATGAGAGGCATCGGAGCAGGATCCCGTCATGCGATCGACGATACAATGTTCACGAAATCGCATTATAGTAGAATTTGGGGGCTTTCCTCCGAATGGCGGCCGCCTCCTTGGTGTCTTCGGGCAGAATGCCGTATAAGACAAAATCAATGTAGGGGAATCGCCAGTCTTTAAGCCCTGAAGCGGTCGACACTTCAAGTGTTTCTTTACCGCGACGATCTCCCGCTGACCCTGGGTAGTCTCCGAGGGGAATTTTTGGACAGTATAGGTCGTGGCTATAGACGAATACTTTCTCCATTGCTCCAGCTGGAAGAGCTAAGGAAGCAGCGAGGGATGCGAGTGCATCCGCATGTGCATTTTGCCTGCGCGGTACATGGTCGATGTAGAAGTTTGAAAACCTTTCGGCCATGTGAATTGTCGCGTTGTAGTAGGGTACTAGATCTTCATGTCTGGCCTCGTACTCTCCGCGAACTTGGCTGACGATGAGTTTAGAGTCACCGTAAGCCTCGAGATTTTTAACGCCAATCTCATCGGCGAATTGCATCCCAATCAAAAGAGCGTTGTATTCCGCCACATTGTTGGAACAAGGCTCCGTTAGCGAGACAGCTCGGGGGATCACATAATTTTGTGGGGAGACAAGTACTACTCCTACCCCCGCCACTACGTGTCCCTTTGGGCTTGTCCTTGATGCACCGTCGAAGAAAAGTTGCCATACTTGACTTTCGAACAACGTCTGAGTCAGGCAGACTTTGGCGGCCTCGTCTGGGAGATCCTCATAGAGTTTGGCTGCCCTCGGATCTGGGTGTTCAGCTAAGAAGTCCGCCACCGCTTGTCCCTTAATAGCCTTTTGTGGCAGAAAATGCATCTCATATTGTGATAGCAATATGGCCCATTTTGCCAGCCGGCCATTTAGTGAAGAAGGCTTTGTCATAAGTAACCTCAGAGGGTTGACTTTTGATATGACATTTATAGTCTGGCCTACCAGATAGTGTCGCATTTTCTGAATGGCGAACACTAGTGCCAAACATTCCTTCTCGATCGGGTTGTACCGATGTTCGGCTCCGATCATTGTTCTACTCAGATAGTAGATTGCCTGTTCTCGTCCTTGTTCATCATTCTGAGCTAGTAGAGCTCCCAGGGAATGATCCATTGCTCGGACGTACACCAGGAAAGGCTTTTCGGACACCGGAGCTGCAAGAACTGGTGGTTGGGTGAGGTAGTGTTTGATCTCCTCAAATGCTTTTTGACAAGCGTCGTCCCAAATGAATGAAACACCCTTTTTCATCAGTTTGGCGAAGGGTTGGCATCTCCCGGAAAGGTTTGATATGAACCTGCGGATGTACGCCAATCGTCCTTGTAATCCCCTGAGCTCCTTGAGGCTTCTGGGGGGTTGCATCTCTTGGATAGCGCGGACTTTCTCTGGATCCAAATAGATTCCTGTGGAAGTCACAACAAATCCTAGGAATTTGCCACTGGCTACCCCCAGGAAGGATTTGGTGGGGTTCATCTTCAATTGATGAGCCCGCATGATGTCGAAGACCACCTTCAGGTCTGCTATGTGATCACCTTTAGTGCGACTCTTCACCGCGATGTCATCGACATAGCATTCCACCGTTTTCCGCATTTCCTGATGGAAAATGGCGTTCATGGCCCTTTGGTATGTTGCCCCTGCATTTTTCAGTCCGAAGGGCATGACGGTGTAACAATATACCCCTAGAGGAGTCCTGAAGGAAGTATGCTTTTCGTCATCGGGATACATCTTGATTTGATTGTATCCTGAGAACCCGTCCATAAAGGACATTCGCTCGAATCCACAAGTATTGTCAATCATGACATCTGTGATTGGCAATGGGAATTCGTCTTTGGGGCAGGCCTCGTTTAGATCACGGAAGTCGATGTAGATCCGGATCTTCCCATTCTTCTTGGCGACGGGGACGATGTTGGCTACCCAGTCGGGATGTTGTTCTTCCCGGATGAAGCCAGAATCGATGAGCTTTCTGACTTCTGATTGAATTGCCTCCATTATCTCTGGACGGAACCGTCGCTGCTGTTGTTTAACAGGCTTCATGTCCGGATTGATGTTGAGGCGATGCATAGCCACTTGAGGATCAAGTCCAGGCATGTCCTCATAATTCCAGGCGAAGACATCTATATACTCTTGTACAAGAGATATTAGATCCTTCTTCTCTGGAGGCGACAGGCCGTCACTTATGAAGATGGGCTTGGGGTTGGTCTCATCTCCTAGGTTGATCTGAACAACCTTGTCATCTGTGGGTGGCTCACGCTGTTCAAAGCGGATATCCCAAAGAGCATTCAAATGTTTGATCCAAGGATCTGTATCAGGTTGGATCATTTCTTCAACTTCATCTTCCAGATGGCCTGTTGAAACCATGTTTACTGAAAGCCCTTTGAAGATGTTGCCGACACTGACATCTGACTCCCATGATGACGTGTCTGAAGAGCAATCGTTGCTCGACGATTCTTGAGAATCAGAGGCTGATGGGACCGGAGTTGATACATAGCCCAACCCCCTGCGCGTCCGATGATAATAATCGGGGGCCTTCCCTTTTGGCACAAAGGATCGAAGTAGCGTCCTCCTTCCTTTGCCGAAGTTCAACCCGGGCTTGTTGGTTATATCGTACCCCATTTGCTTCATCATTCTGAGTGCTTTCGATTCATAATGGTCGAGCTGAGGGGATTCCTCCTCGCTTTCCGATTCTTCGCGGGGCATTGGTTCAGACGAGATTCGCCCAAAAAGTATTGGTCTTTGGCCTTTTCGTCTTGCCGGAACCAAGAATATAGATTCCTGCGCATCGCCATTATCCTGGTATGTCCCGAAAGATGATTTTACTGGTACATGCAATGATGTCAAAGCATCCATTGCCGACCAGATGTCATCGTCTACGTCTGTAGTAGTATCCGACGGTATTGAATCGGATGCACACGCAGAAAAATATTCAAAGTCTAGACTTTCATTAATATACCAACCGCCTGCATCGTCAATGGTATTATCAACATCGAGCTTATTAGTGCTCTTTACAAGTGGTTTTAACTCCCACAGGCACTTTTCTTGCTCGGGCTCAGTGTCAGCCTCATTACCAGAGTCTGGCGCCTCCAGTTGCGGGGTTTCATCCACCGGATCCTGATATAAAAGGGAATCCGTGAAATAATTCTCGACTCCCTTGAACGGATACCTTTCGGCAACCAACGTTTGCACCTTCCCACTCGCGTCAATGTATTTCATGACTTGGTGAAGAGTGGAGGGAACGATGGAGTTGCGGTGGATCCATGGTCGTCCTAGCAGCAGATTGTAGGAAGTGTCGGCATCGATGACGTAACACGTCACCTCCGACTTGAGGCTCCCAATCTGGCACTTGAGCTTGATCTTCCCCATCGGACGGGTGCCGTTGGCATTGAACCCGTAGATGGTCGTCTGTGTAGGGCTCAGACGGTGGGTAGGGATGCCGAGGTGTTGCATGACTCGGCGGGGCATAATGCTCAATGCGGACCCTGGATCTACCTGAATGCGGTTCACCTCAGATGATCCGATGTAACCTGTGAAGTACAGGGGTCGATCATGTTTCCCTTTCACCTGCATATCATCTGCCGTGAAGGTGATGCAGGGGGCATTCTGGGAAGTGTGGAGGCAATCCTCTACATCTTCCTCCTTCGGCACCTGGGTCACGAAGGCCTCAGCATTCGCCAGAGCTTCTTGCAGAGCCTCTCTGGTTGACTTTGATAGCCTCAGGAGTTCATATAAGGTGATGCGTGCCGGGATGTTGGCTAGTTGAGCCAAGACATCGAAGTGGTAAGGTGTCGAGGATCCTTCCGCTGCACCTTTTGAAAGAACCCGAGAAAACCGGGTTTCTTTCTGTTTCTCCACAGGTGGTTTTGCGGAGGGCTTGGCAGGTTCTATGGCTGGTTGCGGAGAAGCCGTTGCCGTCTCGCCGTACTGCTTCAAGTATGCCTGTCCTGAACGGGTCCCCGCCATCGGTTGGCTGGGCTCTGCGGCCAGGACTATTGTTTCCTCTTCTGAATCAGTCAGCGAGGGAACATCATCCTCTGCTTCTCGGGAGGAAGCACATACCACATGGCAGGACGAAGCTTTTGCCTTGCCTTTGGACTTCCTGTTGGTTACAGTAGTCCATTGTTGTTCATCGACGAGGTCAGGGTGGACCCACATGGTTTCCCCCTGAGGTGTAGGGACGGCTACCAAGCCCTTCTCCTGCTGCTGGTGAGGGTCTGTGTTGACCACTCTTAATTCTCCCCTTGGAATAGGAGTTACCCCCGCAGGCGTTGGAGGTTGTCTCCCAAACTGGAGAACCGACGTTACATTGGCCGTGACCTTCTTCTGCTCTGGTCGGAGCTTGAGCACCTCCGCGTCAATCAAAGCCTGAAGGATGTCTTTGAAGACGTAGCAGCTTTTGGTAGGATGTCCCAACATCCTGTGGTACATGCAGTAGTTGGGATTGTCGGTCTTGCCGACTTCCTCCGGGCGTCTAATTTTAGGGAGCTTCAGTCGATTGCTCTTGTTGAGTAGCTTGAAGAGCGAATCGACGTGTTCCTCCTTGAAGGAATACTGCTTGTTGGGGCGTGGCTGGCTTGAAGAGCCACTTGCCCTGCCTGTTTGAGGTTTGGTGGGAGATTTGGTCTCCGTCGCCAAATTATCCTTCCGCTTCGTCTGGAGGGAGGTGTCTGGTGCCGGTGCACGCCTTGTCGACCTTTCCGGCCGCAGCTTGCCTTCCTCTGCCTTGACACGGGCAACAATCTCCTCAGCCTGTTCACCTTGTTGGACTAACTGCTTCCAGGTGCGGCTTTCAGCAACTCCTATTTGAGCAAGGAGTGAGGTTTGGAGATTGTGGCGGCATGTTTCCACCAGGGTGGCCTGGGTCATACCGCTTGGGCACCGGAGTGCCGTGTTCCAAAATCTTTCTACGAAAGATTTGACGGACTCCCCTCTCCGCTGTTTGGTAGCTAAAAGGGTGGGCATTGTGACTTCGGAGTCATCTTCGAAGAAGCGTGTCAAGAACAGCTTCTCTAGATCCCCCTAGTTCTTGATAGAACCCTCCGGGAGCTTCATAAACCACTCAAAAGCCAACCCTTTCAGGGTGCCGATGAACAGTCGCGCCAGGATGGCGTCATTATCTACCACATTCCCGGTCTGAGATTTGAAGTAGTAGATGTGCTGGTTGGGTGACCCCTTCCCGTCGAATGCTTGGAGGGTTGGAGCCTTGAACTTAGGAGGGTATGGAACTAAGTCCCACTCAGCCGGATAGGGCCGGACCACTCCAGCTTCTTGGAGGTCCTTGCGATTGGCAAGGGCCTCGAGGCGTCGTTCCAATTGACTCATCCTCTTAGCATGAGTCTTCTCCTGGTCTTGGTCGCTTCTTGCCTGCGACGAGGGCTTGGACACATCCGAGGTAGATCGTCGTGTCTCGTCGGAAGGTTCGGAGGGTGGGCTTCCTCCCTTTCTCCCTTTCCCCTTCGGCCGTCTAGGAGGAGATCTCGCTCTTTCTTCAAGCAATTTCTCAAGCATATGCTTGAGGGAGTCAATGGATCTCTGTTGAGAGGCGATTATATCCATCTGGTGCTTCTGTGTCTGTTCTAAACGCCTGGCCGTCTCCTCAGGAGTGTCTGCCATGTAGGCGAAAGCCTCCTTCTCGACGGAAGAGTTTGAAGCCTGCGACTCCACTATAGCGGAGTGAGAATCACCCATTCTAATGCCGCGGGCTAAGGCATTATAGTCAATTGGGGGAATGGCCCCTGTCCGGGTGCGAGTGTGTTGATACACCCCCTCCGGCTCAGAGTCAGATTCCTCTGAGTTGACCATTGGTTGTTTTCCCTTACTTCTGCTAGTCATGTTTGCAGTAAGCTCCGGGTATTCAACATCTGATAAGGTTCTCCTCCTGTGGGAGCGTCTTCTTTTGGCTGACGGGGGAATCAGGATCAGCTGTCTGATTAAGGACTGCTGGTGCACGCCTGATCCATAATGGCATCCAGAGAGCATATGGATGAGTTGTTGACAGCAGCATGACGAAGTGGCTTGATTGGCACTTCTTTTCCTTGTCAAATAATCCCTCAAATCCGTGGGAGGGGGATTAAAGAGACTGGTCTCGCAACGTCGAAGACGGGAGACAGTCATGTGCTGTTCAGCCTGGACGCAGACTTCAGGGACGCGGCTCTCATGACGCGGCTGTATGACGCGCGCCGAGTCTCGCGTTGCTGCCTGATGCGTTTAGGCAGAGTTGCTTGAGAGAGAGTGGGCTGCTGGGCCCCACGCCTATGAGTGCGTACTTCCTGCGTTTGAAAAGACGCGGAGGTTTCACCCTGGCGTTTGATGAGTTGGTCCTCGGAGGACTCAACTTGAGGAGTATCGCGTTTGGGTCGCCAAACGCGGATCTCACGCACTGGACGAGGTGCGGGCAAGGCATCAGATTGTACGCCGCGTCCACCCCCGGTCAGACAACCAACGGTTCCGACTTGGAGTTGACGCGCGCATCTCCTCTGTCGACGCTCAGCATTCCGGTTGCGTCGAGGAGGTGGAGAGAAACCAACAACATCCTGGTTTATAGAACCAAGAGTGTTCACCACGCGGGTCTCCTGAGAGACGTTGACGCGGGTATTCTGCGCGACGCAGTTGATCGCAGCAGCAGTGGTGCCTGGGACCACGCGGGCCTTCTGGGAGGCGTTGGCGCGTGTGTTCTGTGCGACGCGGTTGATCGCAACAGCAGTGCCTGAGGTCACGCGGGCCTTCTGGGAGGCGTTGGCGCGTGAACTTGTCTTGGCACAGTGGGCATCGGCACCCGGCAGAGCCTCAGATTGGGCTTCGGGTAGCTTTTCAGTTGAGACCCTGCGGCAGACGCGGGTCTTTGGGCTCTTGGAGCCAGAAGAGAGGAACTCTTCATACTTCGCCTGGTCGAACTCGACAACGAGTGTTTCGACCATCTTCCCCTTACGGAGAACATCATCCTGCGCCACGATCTGTTCGTCAGTGACGAAAGTAATCCCCAGCGGAGTCGCCATCTCTTGTTTGACACGGAAAAGGGTGGCTGGTGTAACGTTTCCTTGAATCAGATAAAAAAATTACAGCCGGCTTAATCTTCCGGTTACAAGAGAGGGGGAATATTGAATCTTGAATTCCCCCTTTGTTTAGTGCTGGGTTCTTCGGGTGGCGGTGGAGAGTGAATCTTGTTCTCCGTTGACCGGATGACTGTTTGGACCGTCGGGGATCTTCTCTTCGGTCGGTAGAGGGAGTAACTCAGCTCCGTCTACCAAAACTCTAGAAGAGGAGGTAGGCGAAGAGCGGCTAGTACTCAGTAAGCTCGCTGAAGGGTTTTCTCTCTCTCTGTCGATGATCTCTCCTTTTTTTCTCGGAATCTCTCTTTTGCCCGATCATCGTCGTTCTCCTTCAATAGTGACGGGACTATTTATAGGGTTTTTAGGGGGTGATCGTGCCCCCTAAAAGTGCTCCACGATGAGGGCCAACTTCCCCGCTACATGGGCGGTGGATGGCGCCATAATCGGGGTGGTTACAACCAAGGTGGGGGCACCTTGTTGCTGAGACGCGGGCGTTGAGCCAACGCGCCTTGATGCTGAGACGCAGGCGTTGAGCCAACGCGCCTTGATGCTGAGACGCGGGCGTTGAGCCAACGCGCCTTGATGCTGAGACGCGGGCGTTGAGCCAACGCGCCTTGATGCTGAGACGCGGGCGTTGAGCCAACGCGCCTTGTTGCTGAGACGCGGGCGTTGAGCCAACGCGCCTTGATGCTGAGACGCGGGTTATCTCTCGCGTCTTGATTGTCACATTTAGCCTTGCGCCTGGATCTTGGATCTCTGTGTTTTGGTGGCTTGTCTTGGTGATTTTTAGACAGCCTACAGTGGATCCCCAGCCGACCATCCAGAGCTCCATCCTTCCAGGCCCCCTTGTGAGTCTCTCGAGTTTTTTCTTTTAAACTCGTGAGTGCCTTTCATATTGTTCATACTTGTATATTTCCTTGTATTCTCGCATTTGCGCTTATTAGTGATGTGATATTCATGTAATATTGGATCACTTCTGGTGATAACTCTGTGATTGTATTCATGTGTTGGAATGTATAATGCACCACTTACTTCCGTACTCTGATTCTTGTCTGTACTGATGCTTAGCGTATATACGGGAGGGTAGTTCTGACCTACGTATATACGTCGCAGTGACGTCTCCGTATCCGCCAGGATCGGGGCGTTACAGGATGGTATCAGAGCTTAGGCTCTAACTTCCTCAGTACGTCCAGAGGGAAAATTAATGGTAATGAAATTTGCAACTGGAATACTTGAGTCTTGGTTATACATTCCAACTACAAGTGCAGAGTTATCTATTTCTTGGCCATCCTTCCTTTGATTCCTAATCCTTCCTATCCTTTCCCAGTTTTGGTTTTATGAAGCCCTTATACCAACATTAAGATATGATAGACTAGGAAGGTAGTGGCTGGTTCTGCATGAAGCTATTATGTGATCTCCTCGGTGAATTCTATGAAGCTTGGTATTCTCCAGATCGATCTTGATCTGGCTATCTTTCACAAGACAGTAGTCGGCATTCTCTACAGATATTCTACATTCTCTACTATATCGTTCAGAGTGATTGATGCCTGATATTCGGGATTCTTAATTATCGGTCTTCTTTATTATTATGCTCAGGACTATCAGGGTTTCCTTTATCTTCAGTATTCTGGCTTATTCTCGGAAGATTATCAAGTATGCAGATTTATACAGCCGGAAGTGCGGAGGATGATTATTATTCAGTCGACTTGAGAGCCCTACCTATAGTGCTTCATATCTTAATTGGTATAAATTCCACCCATGTCCCCTTTGTGTTCAATTTACCCCTTATCGAAATTGCGAGGACGCAATTTTTTGTAAGGTGGATGGATTGTAACACCCCGCTCCCGGAATACGTACTTAGTTGCGTATTCAGATTTTTGATCGTATTTTTCGATTTACCTTCTGTACTTATTTTGTATTATGAATTGTTTATATGATTGTTTTGTCTTAAATTTGGATTCGTGGTCTCGGAGTCAGCCCTAGTCTGAACCGAAGACCCGATCCTAGTGTATTACTCGATTTGGTCTTTCCGGTATTCTGATTTGACCGATTTCTGTTTCAAATATCATTTTCCAATATTATATATTTTATATGATTTTCTGAAATTTTCCTCAATTAAAAGAATATCTTCAAAACCGGTGTCGGCCAGTGCCGCTGACCGATTCCCAGATTTTTAGTTTACAAACGGTTTAGAATTTCTACAAGTACCTTTAGACATTATTTCTTAAAATCATATTTTCTATCTACATACTTTTTCTGAGGATTTTATGAATTTATGAAAATTCCATCGGAGTTGGTAGCTAACTGATTCCGGGATTTTTAGTTTTAAAACTGTAAAGTATTTCTTAAAACGGATTTCACTATAATTCTTAGATTAATATTCTTGATTTTTGATAATTATTTCGGATCGTTCCGAGATACTTGAATTTCGGACGATTCCGGTATTTTTCCCGAAAGATTTCCGCATCCGCAACCGAACCCCGGGAATCCGCCACTTTCATTATTTTTCATTTTCTCTTCCAAGAGAATAATTTCCCTTTTCCATTTTCTTTTCCTTTTTCGTTTTTCCTTATTTCCTTCCTTCCTCCACAAGCCACAAGCTTTTCCTTTTTCCAAAATTCCAATCTTTTCCAAAATTCCATCTTCCACCAACTCCCTCCATTAATGCCCCTCTTTTTCTCTCTCTTCCATGGCCAGCCAAGTGTGGCTAGGAGAGACACCTCACCTCCCCACTTTACAAAAACCCCCCTCTCTTTTAATTATTTGCACCTCCTTCACAAAATCTAAAACCTATAAATACTTTTCCTTCTCCTTTCTTTATTCATTTTCACTTCATCTTTCTCTTTCTTCTCTTCACCAAAACCCTAACCTCCAACATCTCCTTCACCTCCACCACCTCCGCCGGCGCCTCCGGCCACCACGACTCCGGCGAGAGACCCCCGAATTCCGGCCACCACTTCTTCTCACCAACACCAACAACAAAACCACTAATCCCACCTTCTTCTTCATCATCAACTTCCATCACTCCATCACCTTGTACTCTTTTTGGTGAGTGTTCTTCTTCACCAAGATTTGATTAATTCTTAGTATAATTATGTTTTCATATCATGTATACTTAGGTCTTCAAATCATGATTAGTTGTCATCAAACAAAACCATCACAAATCTGTTCTGTGTGCTGTTTCCAGTCGATTAGTCGACTTGACCTAAGGACTAGTCGACTTGAAACCCTTAGTTGAAACGTAACCTTTTCAAGAACACAGTTTTAGTCGACTTAGGTTATTTATTAGTCGACTAGAAATCTCGATTAGTCGACTACTCCCTTGACCCTAGTCGACTAACTTTTCCTGAATCAGAAACCAACTTTCTGTAACTCAGTCTTAGTCGACTTAGAGTATCTGTTAGTCGACTTGAGATGACTATTAGTCGAATACTCCCTTGACCCTAGTCGACTAACTTTTCCTGAAACCAGAACACAACTCTCTGGAACCCAGTTTTAGTCGACTATACCAGACTGTTAGTCGACTAACCCCTTTATTAGTCGACTACTCTTTCCACCTAGTCGACTAACTTTGGCTGTCTGTTATAGTTGATTTCTTTCTTGAATATGAACCATATCCTTGAGTCTTATATCATATATTGGTATTACTTGACTTGTCTATTGACAAACATCATCTTCCCTTCTCTCTTTCTCTCTCCTCTTCACTCTACATATTTATATATCATATATTATGGCGCATCCCGAATTCCGTGGATTTCGGACCTTTCGGCGTTTCTGGTGATTCAGGCGAGTGTTCTCGCTCGCTACCCTCTTGCTCCCTATTTCATTGATTATGCAAATATTCTCGTTCTAGTCTCCATGTATTTTATTTCATGTTCTATATCTTTTACTGTTTTATACTATGCGTGGCCGACCCTTCGTGGTCGTTGTACTTTGGGTTACTTTTATGTTACCTTGCCATACCATTACCTCAGACTAGTCAGTTGCATGCTTTTATTTAACACATGTATATCACCTGACCATCTAGTGTGTTATCACCTGACCACCTGCCATGCTACTATTTGGCAAGACCCTTTAGTTATGCTATGACTTGCCCTGACTATTATCAATCTCTTGCCATGACTTAACCCGACTATTATCAATCCTTTGATATGCTTGGTTGTTTACTAAATATCATCACCCTGTCATGCTATCACTTGACACCCAGCATGATATACTTGACTTGTGATTATCACCTTTACGGGAACCTTACCTTATTATCCTGTATCATGATCAGTGACTTGTTTTCCTGCTTTACATGCAGTGACCTGACTATATAGTACGTATGTACTCCTGATTCCTGATCATGTCCATTTTCAGTTATTCCCGTAAAGTGATAATTAAACTAATGAATCCTAAAAAGGACCAACTTGTATTGGGTCGGGGGAAACATGCGGATATCAATATGTGTTCGTGTTTACAGTGGCTTTTAGGAATGTTGTGCAACTACATGTTCCGGTCTGACCTGTGGGCCTCCAGGGGACCGAGGGGAGAGCTGGCTCCCTCGTTACTGGTACCATCATGATAAGGGCATACATAAGTCCCTCCTGTTAGCCTTGCGGCTGGTTTCCGTTACCATGCAACGGAACAATCCTGGGCCGTGGTCCCGGGTATGTACGGGACCCACTGTAAACATAGTTCGTTGATACCCCCGCTAGTTTCCAATAACAACCTTGTTTTACTCGGATATGGATCTATGTGCGTTGGGACGCTAGTTCACATAGCTAGATATCAGGGTAAGACGAGTAATAATAAAGTGTCATAATAACCGGCTCTTTAAGTTGTAAGTGGAGGTATGTGGAATGGGACGCATACTAAAGCCTGCAACTTAAACGGCTATGAATCTGTGGTGTGCCTTACCATAATTACTTGTTCCGGACTTTATATCGGATTTCCTGTTTTATGAGTATTATCGTATTATCTGCTCATATTTTGCTTTATCCATTGTATTCACTTGCCTCTTGTTCATTATCTTATCATGCCTGAGAACAGTCGGGTTGAATGGGCTTGGGTTATGGTGACATGAGATAAAGGTATATAGATGAGGGTTTCCTTATTTGGATTATTCCTTCGATGTACTAGTCTCATGGAACCGTAATCTGAAGCCATACAATCAGATTGCTTGTCCTTGGCTTTACATGACATGTACTCACCCTTGCTCGCCACTTGGTTTTGCTTCACCACTCGCCTGGGGAGTATCATTTGACTCCCCTGGATCCTCATGTCTAGGTCATGGAGCTTGGAGCGTGTAGATTCTCCCCCTTGCGGATCAGAGTAGCGCAGCGGTAGCGTGGATCCCCAGCCGATCATCCAGAGCTCCATCCTTCCAGGCCCCCTTGTGAGTCTCTCGAGTTTTTCTTTTAAACTCGTGAGTGCCTTTCATACTGTTCATACTTGTATATTTCCTTGTATTCTCGCATTTGCGCTTATTAGTGATGTGATATTCATGTAATATTGGATCACTTCTGGTGATAACTCTGTGATTGTATTCATGTGTTGGAATGTATAATGCACCACTTACTTCCGTACTCTGATTCTTGTCTGTACTGATGCTTAGCGTATATACGGGAGGGTAGTTCTGACCTACGTATATACGTCGCAGTGACGTCTCCGTATCCGCCAGGATCGGGGCGTTACATTTTTTCACAAAATTTTCAAGCTTAGAGGCAAGTTCTATATTTAAAGTTTGAACTTCTAAGCATCCATAGCAATATAAACTAGAGCTATCATCTAGTTGAGAATCCGATTGTACCTCAAGGGAGTCTTTCCTTGGACCATGAGGCAATGCTCGTCGGACATGTCTCTCCTAGATCTTCTCAACTTGTTGATAATCCTTGGAAGCTCGGGAGAAGTCAATATGCTCCAAACTGCAAAAGCCGAATCATAATGATCAAACACATGTAAAAGATCTTCATTAAGAGATGCTCTAAGTGTCTTAAGTGCTAATGCATTGGCCTTCTTATGCTTGCTAGCATTTGGGTAGGATTCTTGAGTAGTGGCTTGATAAACTAGATGTCCTAGGCTTTTTAAATGACTATTCATCTTGGCCTTCCAAATATCATGTCTAGAGAAATTAAACATAGGAGGGCTATCCATGGTGCAAACTAAATGTGTGCAAATGAACAATGCAAATGAAGATTAGCAAACCAAGATCTCACTCCTAGGTGGTTAAACCTAAATATCAGGAGCGTAGGCTCTGTTTTCCATTATGTTTGCAAAGGGGGAAAACTTACAAAAAAGAGTTTGAGGAGCTAAATTACAAGTATTCTTAAAAAGATTACAAGTAGATCTCCTCAGAGATTCTGGAGAAGTGTGCCGATAGGAGTCTGATCAGCGCGCGACCACTTTGTCCCTTTGACGATGCGAGCGATGAGATTCCCTTCTTGCCTGGTTCGGAGAATCAGAGAACAGAAGGTTAGTAGAACCCTCTTGCTGCTTCTCAAAATCGCCTTCAATAAGGAATTCCTTCTCGCCTGGTTCCGGAGATTCCTTGAGAAGAAGGACGACGTTAGGGCATCAACACCCTGGTTAGAGAAAGCAATTCTCTAAAAGGTCTCTGAATTCGAGAGCGCACGGTGCGTATGAAGAAGCCTCTGCTTGTGGAGTCCTCTTTTTGTCTTCGATCGAACGATCTATATCTCGTGCGTCCGTATGCGTCTCTGTCTGTCTCTCTCCTTGTACCCCTGATGGGCTATTTATAGGGAGAGTAAGGGTATAATCGTCCCTTGAAGATATGGAAACAGATTGAATCAAATCTGTTTAAATCTGAAAAGTAGCCTTGCTGCGAGGCTAGGATCAGCTTCTGCGAAGCTAGAATTGGCAGGTCGGTGGACTTTCTCGATCTGTTTTGATCCTTTCCATATCGTTGGAGGATTTCCCTGATCTTCTTACTCGTTTTAAGAAGAGTCAAGAGATTGTGGCAATTAACTGCCAATTTGATCTCTGATTTGATCTTAATTGGATTTGATCTGATTAGATCCGATCTCATCCGAGATTTGATTGGTCAAAGGTTGACCGTGGCAGATTCATAGCGGAGCCGTCCGCATTGAGCTCGTAGCGGAGCTAGAGGCAGCTTCTGGCGAAGTCCGAAAGAAACCCTTTGGCGGAACTGAAAGTCCTCTTTGGCAAAGTTGCGAGTTAGCTTCCTGGCGAGGCTTTGGATGGCTTCAAGGCGAAGTCGAGTGATGTTAGCCTCTCAGGCGAGGCTATCCCTTTGGGCTCATGCGATGCTAAGTGCTAGCACCTTAGACCTGCTGAGGTCTGTTTAGAAACAATCCGGGTTCACTGTCTGCTTGCTGGATCAGTGGAGTCCAAGTTGCTTCCTTGTCCCTCGGAGATGGGTGGAAAACTGGTCTTCAGCTCGTCTGTCACTTGTCTTTTGTAAATGTCAACAAGTTTAGACATTGTTTAGACCAATAAGAATCTTGTCTTTTTTAAGTGTCAACAAGACCCCCTTCAAAGTTTTCGAGAGTCTGCAATGGCTCAGACTTCGAAATACTTTGAACTGCTTTGATCGGTAGAGAATGGAGTATGAACGTCGCCATGATGGTTGAGCTCAGCTTCGCTTTGAATCCTGCTTTGGGATGTAGATTCGCCGAGGAATCATGTAGACTGGGTAGCTTCGCAGCTAGATAAGTTCGCTCTGGAACATCTGTCGCTTTCCCGAGGCCAACTGCCGTGGGCTGGTTACGAGGAGGATTACTCCTTTCTTCGTGCTGATCGAGGGAGATATTCTCCGATTTGCACATTTCCAAGGGAGGATATTCCCTTTCTTCAAGGCGCCATAAGTGCCTTTGTGAGGAAGACGTTTTCTCCCTTCGCACGATTCCAAGGGAAATCGTCCCTATTCTCAAGGCGCAGTAAATGCCTTAAATGCGCTCGTGCTTCCACGCTTGAGGCGGCAGCGCTCAGGCCATGGGGCCTATAAATAGGACACTTGAGGTCCTCTGAAGAGAAGTGCTTTGCCTCTCTTCTCTTCTCTTGGTTTAGAAGAGATACTCAGATCTCTGAATTTAGTGGGAATGCCCACTCTAGTTATTATCCAGCCAAGGACTGGTAAGTCTTGATCATTCAACGACTTCACCGATTTTAGGGAATTCATCTCCCTTGATTCATCTTTAGCAGCTGCTTCAGGGATTAGCTTCCCTTGCTCTTTATCTTGCAATTGACTGATCTGTAGAGAAGGATTTTGGCATAGCTTCCCAGAAAGATCACTGCATGTTAAGTCCGCTGCACAGGCAGAACTTGGGACTTGGTCTCTTCAATAGTTGAGCCAGTCTTACCATATAGGCGGAGCTAAGACTGTATCCCACGGGGTCAGTCTGGCTAGCCATATAGGCGAGGCTTGGACTTGGCGTTTGCTGAGCCAGCCCATCAGTGTTGTGCAGGCGAGGCTTGTCCTCTGCTTTTCTGAAACTGGATCGCTTCGACCCAAAAGATTTAGCTTAATTCTTTTGTAGCCTCTTCTGTGCATAGTTGCTAATCTGTTCTGATTTGCCTTGCAGTGGGCTATGCTCGTCAGTCCAATGACTTGATGGAAGGAACCATAAAATTGCCTTATGCTTCCCCGGTTGAAGCTTTATTTTTAAGCAGGAGGAACAACTTGGGCGACGGGTGCGTGTCCCAGAGGCTATTGGCAGCCTTTTATCCGAGATGATTCGTTCTGAGGTGAGGCTGGTAGCCGCTTTGTCGGAGATGATCCGCTTCGAGATAGTGGGCTTTGCCTGTGGGATCGCCGGCATCATTGCCGACTTTTCAACTTTGGTGGCCTTTAGGGGTGATCCACTTCGGGAAAGCGGGCCTCACGCCCGTTAGATCACTGGTATCACTGCCAATTCCCATTATACGTGATCTATCATGTTGGCGGCGATAGGTTTTTATTGCCGGGCTTCAACAAAAATGGCCTGGCAAGATCTACCATTTTTGTGGAGAATAATGACCGTGTCCTTGCGGCACCACTGATTACAGCCCTGTGCAGGAGGAAGGCCTTCTTTGTCCAGTCGGTTTGACTTAGAAGCGGACAAAACCACTTGTATGCCTTTAGCGCGGATGACCTTTGTTAAGCAACTGGGTGTGTTGTATGAAACACAATTTTGATGTAATATCAATGTACCCTTCCTTTTAATCAATGAAAGTTCATCTTCTAATCATCTGATTTTTGCTAGCTTTCATTGAGAGTTTGGCCATAGCGGGGCAAAACTGTATGCGGAGTTAAGGAGATAGTCCTTTCTTTGAGTGATCTTCGCCAGACTGGCATGTCAGCGCCTTTTTAGAGGGCTAAGGTAAGCCTCTCGGCGAAGTCCTTGAAGGATTGTGCGAAGTCCGCACTTTGCTCCAGTGCGAAGTTAACCCTTAGTGGAGTTGAACCAGCGCCTCTCGGGAAGGCGCTTTGGGCGGCGTTTCAAATTAATTCGAAACGGCGGCGTACGCTCTTTTTGAGGCCTCGTTTCAGGCGCTGATTGGCTTATAAAAGCCCGATCGGGCTGAGCAGGAAAAGATCTCCTTTTTTCAGAGAAATTTCTTGACTTTCCCTCTTCCTCTTCCTTCTTCGTTCAGAGAACCTTGAGAACTCTTGCAACTCTTTAATGGCGCCCAAAAGACAAGCGGGAAAAGAAGTGGCGACTTCTGCAGCGGAGGGTCCTCCTCCTCCGGTCATCGAGCGACCAGTCACCGGTAAGGGATTTTCCTATCTGATTAGAGACCGTGGACTCTCTCCTTTGGAGCCGACATTTGGCTATTAGGACGATCGAATATGATCTGTCCTCATTAGGAAACTCGTTTCCCTGAATTTCCCTATCTTCCTTGTACAGGGAATTAAGAACTGAACAGTTCTTCTTTAGGCTTCCGTACAAAGCCATTACTCGGGCAGTCTCCATCCTGTTTGAGGAATAGGATATAGGTCTGTTCCTTCAGTCATGGCCACGAAGGGTGACTTTTGACCATGATGCCCTCTTGGTGACGTCAGCCGTTAGGGCTATACCACTTCCTGCTTAAGCGAAGTTGGTACTTTGGACGTTTTTTTTTTTGCAAAAAATGCAATTTTATCCACGAGGTCAAGCTTCATCGAAGTTGTCACCTTGCTGGCCTTGCTCGCCGAGCGAGGCTATGCCTTAGTGAATTTTTATGTCTTCGTATCCACTTGATTGTTGAACTAATCATAGTTCATTTCTGTCTTTGCAGTGCATTACACTTCCGGTCTCCTGAACAGTCTATTCGGGCTAACCAGTCGAGCAGATGGTAACCTCAGCCTACAATTCCATGGACAGGCTTCTTTGTTCAGTGAGCGGAGCTCTCTCGTCCGGGATACACTCATCCAAGGCGGTCATCCGCAGACCACACAGAGTATCTTGACCACGGCTCCTCTTGAGGATGTTGATCGTCGGACTTACAGAAAGCCCGACTTTATATTCGGGGATGCCGCATCCGATCCCGATCGCCAGTTGCAGGCAGGCGAAGGACAATGGATCTTTCAACTGGATGGCGAGAAGTTTTACCTTCCGTCGACTAAGCGGCACTTTCCTTTATCTTCTTTCGTGAATGTGACTCAGGCTCGGAAGATGGCGTGGGGCGTAAGCCGAAGCGTCGAATCCGTCCATGTTGGGAGATTGACCTTTCAGTCCGGCTATTCGAGGGCGGGCCCTCCCCACAGCATAATGGGGCTATACCCTGGGAAGGTATCACGGAACTTCCAGTGGGAGAAAACCCGGCTGTGGCGCAGACCTTTGGCACTAAGTTCTGCGCAGTTGACGGGAACTACCCTGCCACTGACTTCAGGGCTCCCGGTTGGGTTCATCCTCCTAAGACATGGTGGGCGGAGTTGACCAACTATATCCTCGCTCACTTCGAGGAGGACTTGGAGGAGTTGAACCTTTATGAGGCCGTCAGGGCGACCTGCTACGGCATTGAGATGAAGGTGGCGTGCTTCTACGCCATCCTTGAGTTGTACTGTCCGGCTTCGGGGACCTTCTTCACCCCAGTTGGCGAGCTGGGCATGGCTTTGCATGAGATGTGGGAAATCTCTGCTCTGCCTCTCGGGTCTCTTCCATACGAAGAGTACTTTCCCTGCGAGGCGGAGTTGGCTATTCTGAAGAAACAGGAGCCTGCTTTGCTCGAGACTTATCGGGAGTTGATGTGCCACTTGCATATTTGTTCCAGCATCCACGGTGGTGGCAAGGGTAGCTCGAAGAGCTTGAAGAGCTGGGGAAGTTACCTGTTCCCAGACATGAGGAATGCTCCTGAAGCAGCTCATCGCGGAGTTGCTGATGGCGATATTGTTGAACGGATGGAGATGTGTCTCCAAAGGGATATCGTCGTAACAGAAGACGCTGGTCCCTATGAGAAGGGTGATACCTTTCGGAGCTTTCACCATCAGGCCCGTCGGCCTATATCTCGAAAGGCGCTGCTGGCCGGTTTCTTAACCGTTTGGTTAAAGAAGTGTGTTGTGCCTTCTTCCTCGGGTGACATCATCCACCCGAATGTTCTGCTACCCGCCGTTCGCTTAGCCCACGGCCACCGTCTGGGTCTTCTCCCGGCCATGGTGTGCTGTATTCAAAGAGGCCTTCGCGCATTAACGGAGGCTTTTGCAGGCCACCGGTGTCGAGGCGTGGGAAGAGTGCTATCCTGCCTTGTGATGGACCCAATCCTAGGGTGGGTCTGCCATACACCTACTTGATGGCGTGGTTCGCCTTACACTGCCCTACTTTGATTGGAGCTGGGGAGGACCCTCCGCAGGGTGTTCGAACGGCGCTTCTCCGCCGATTCGAAGGCTGTTCTTGGATGAAAGCCTACGTGGCCGAGGCCCGTAAGTTAGTGCGTCGTCATGACGCTTATAGCCTGTTTCGCTGTTTTCCTCGTATTCGGGGTGCAGGATACAACAAGGAATTCTGAGACACAGCGCGGTCTCCCATGAGTCGGGGCGTTTTCGAGTGGCTGATCAGCATCTGGCCCTCGCACTTGCTGTACAGGAGTGGGGATACCTGCTACCTGGAACCCTACGTTCCGAGTCGATTTGCCCGCCAATTCGGATACGACCAGCTGTACGTGGGCAACCCCAATTCGGACCTGGCTTTCATGGGGAGTCTTATTGATGGGGCCCGTGCCTGGCGGTTCTTCATTGCGGATGGCACTGGGGCGTAGCTACGCACGCCGCTGCAGGATCCCGGCCTCTCGACGACCCTGTGTTTTTGCCAGTGGTATGCGGCTTCCAACTCCACACCTCCTGGATTTAACGCCAACAGTTCGGGTGTGAAGTTAATCTCTCAGCGACTGAAGCGGAAGGCCTCTGAGAAGAAGGAAGGCAAACGGGTTCGTGTCCCCGGCTTGGAGGAGTTCATCGCTGTGGATGACAGTGAGGCTTCTGATGCAGGGAGTCCTCGCTTCGTGGCGGGGGCTGGAGCTGATACTCATGCAGCTGGCTCTGGTGTGGTGGGGACATCTTCCCTACGACGTGCGGGAGGAGTGGAAGAAGAGGATTCTGACGTCCACTTCAAGAGAAAGCGGGCGAGTAGCTCTCGTAGGAATTCATTAGCGAAGAAGTCCCGTCGCCAAGCTCCTACGATTGTCGTAGAGGGTTACCCCTCTACAGCGATTCCTCCTGCTGCCCCATTAGCAGCTGAACCGTCGGTTGCTGAACCTACTAGTGGTGAATTCGCTCCAGGTCTGGGTACGGTTAACCTTGTTCATATAATACGCCTTTTTGTGCGTTCCCATTGACTTATTATCAATCCTTTTTGATTGTAGGAGCTGAGGCAGCTGGAGAACAAGGGGAACATTATGATCCCCTATTCACTTATGGGGCTGCAACCGGTTCCCCTGCTCACTCGGAAGAGTCTGGGAGTGGCGCGGCTGATGTTGGTCCTTCAGGCATTGGGACTTCTAAAGGAAGTCCTGAGGCATCGAGCTCTATCGGGTGGTCCACAGGATATTCGGCAAGCGAAAGCGAGCCGGTTGTTCGTGCTGATTCAGGCAAAAATTTTCCGATGGAGCCCCTAGAGACCGGTGCGGCCGACGAGATGTTCGAGGCAACATCATCCTTTGGTATTGTCCTAACCTCTTGGCTTCTTCTGTAGTGTCCCGACTAACCGCAGTCTTGCTACAGGTGTTCGGCCTCAAGATGCATCAGCTTCAAGGGAGCCGGTAGATCTCCCCGAAGGGTCAAGGGGTGACATGAGCGCTTCGGCCACGGCGGATGCTGCTGTGTTGGACGCGCTGTATGGCGACCTGCCTTCTTATCAGCCCAAATCAGCTGAAGGATCAGAGGTTGAAGGGGCGGCAGTGCCGGAGGTATCCTCACTCCCAATCACATCAACGAGTGAGGTGCGGACTGTTTTGCCGAGTGCGGCACTGAGGGTGATCGCAAGCCCTACTTCTCCAACCCTGGTGGTTGAGCCTGCTGCTCAAGAGGTGGTTGCCAGTCCTACCTCCGCGGTGGCTGGCGTGCTGGTTTCGATGAGAACTCCGCCGAGATCGCCTTCGGCTGGTCCTGCTGCTGTCAATGTTCCCGCTGCTTCTTCTGCGACGGCGTCGACCAGGCTGGTGGACTATTCCGAGGTTGCCTCCCTGCCAGAAATGGCTGAGGCCGAGAATGATTATATAGGTGACTTGGTCGATAGCTTTTATAGAAGCTTGGAGCGAACTATCGACCTAGTTTTGAAGGGCTCGCCTGTACCATTCTCAAAGCTGAAAGTGGTCCTCTCCCGTGACATTGAGGGCATTCGGGACTTTGAGGGGTATCATCAGGCTGCTGCTTTAGAACTCCTGGTGGATGAACTTGAGAAGGCTGTAGTGGTGTGGCGCCGTCTCTATCGCTCAGACCCGGCGTCCTTAGCTGATGAGCGGCTCGCCTGTCTTGTTGCCCGAAAGCACGAGGCCCGGCTTGCTGCTCAAGAGGCTGCTAAGGCCGTCTCTTCTGATTTGAAATCCTTAGAAACAAGGCAAGCGGAGGTTGGAAGTGCAATTGGCGCCTCCACTAGTGCTCTTCTTGGCGCTGAGGATAAGATTGCGAAGGCTGAGGAAATGATCAGGAAAGCAAATCTCCTCTTATCCAAGGCCATACCGGTGCGTCTTGAGGAAACTGCGCGGCTTGAACAACTCAAAGCTCAGAGTGAGGAGCTTGCGCGGCAGGAGTTGTCACAGAGGGCAATTTTGGCGGAGGCCGAAGCTCGTCTGGCCCAGGCGGTGGACTTTGATGAGGCTGAGCTGAGGTCACAAGCACTTGCCCAGGGTGCTGATGATAGGAAGACGAGGCTAAACGCCCTCGGAGAGCGGCTCAGATCGTACAGTGTACGCTTGTAGGTCATTGTATACGTGCCTCCATGTGTCCCCATCTTTTGGAATTAATGAAAATTCTTTCCTTTTGTTTTGGCTTCTGTCGAATCTCCAATCTTGTTCTTGCTTGAGAACGTAATCTTTGAGACGTGGCTATCCGTCGGTTCAGAGGTCGCAATGACATAACCGATTAAGACGTCAGCAATCTCGAGGTTAGCCCTTTGCGGGGCTGAAGGGGAGATACTTGCCTTTTGTAAATGTCAGCAAGCATCGGTGAGTCCTGTCTTTTGTAAGTGTCAACAGGCTCAAAGTTGAGACTTAGCTGTCTGCTGGTTCAGAGGTTGCAATGACATAACCGGTTGAGACGCTACTAAGCTCAATGGTAGATGAAACTTGGCTATCTGCCAGTTCAGAGGTCGCAATGACATAACTGGTTGAGAAACCACCAAGCTTCAATATAGGTGATACTCGTCTTTTGTAAATGTCAACGAGTATCGAGACCTGTCTTTTGTAAATGTTAACAGGGCTCGGAGTTGAGACTTGTCTTTTGTAAATGTCAACAAGCTCAAAATTGGTGATACTCGTCTTTTGTAAATGTCAACGAGTATTGAGACCTGTCTTTTGTAGATGTCAACAGGGCTCGGAGTTGAGACTTGTCTTTTGTAAATGTCAACAAGCTCAAAATTGGTGATACTCGTCTTTTGTAAATGTCAATGAGTATCGAGACCTGTCTTTTGTAGATGTCAACAGGGCTCGGGATTGAGACTTAGCTGTCTGCTGGTTCAGAGGTCGCAATGACATAACCGGATGAGACGCCACCAAGCTCAAGGTTGGATGAAACTTGGCTATCTGCCAGTTCAGATGTCACAATGACATAACTGGTTGAGAAGCCACCAAGCTTCAAAAATTGTGATACTCGTCTTTTGTAAATGTCAACGAGTATCGAGACCTGTCTTTTGTAAATGTCAACAGGGCTCGGGTTGAGACTCGGCTGTCTGCTGGTTCAGAGGTCGCAATGACATAACCGATGAGACGCCACCAAGCTTCAAAAATTGGTGATACTCGTCTTTTGTAAATGTCAACGAGTATCGAGACCTATCTTTTGTAAATGTCAACAGGGCTCGGGGTTGAGACTCGGCTGTCTGCTGGTTCAGAGGTCGCAATGACATAACCGATGAGACGCCACCAAGCTCAAGGTTGGTGATACTTATCTTTTGTAAATGTCAATAAGTATCGAGTTTGTAGTGGAATTTGGGAGAAGTCTCGTTTTCATGGGGAGAAACGAGGGAATCACTGTCATAGGTTTAATGTTAACATAACAGCGAAATGTATTTGTGGTCTTACCATTCTATGGATGAGAATTGGTAAGGGATTTTGGAGGTCTCGTCCTCGCGGGGAGAAACGAGGGAATTGCTGTCATAGGTTTAGTGTTAACGTAACAACGAAATGTGTATGTGGTCTTACCATTCTATGGATGAGAATTGGTAAGTGATTTTGGGGTCTCGTTCTCACGAGGAGATATGAGGAGACTGCTGTCATAGGTTTAATGTTAACATAACAGCGGAATATATGTGGCCTTACCATTCTATGGATGAGAATTGGTAAGTGATTTTGGTGAAGGAATCAAATAGGAACTGGTCCCTTAGGATTTTTAGCAAATCCCCAGCTGTCAACGGGTTTGATATGCCTTTACCAACTACCGTTTGAATTGGGCTAGCCATGCTTTTCCCCTCAGCATGATGAGTTGTCGAGGACTTATGTTGGGCTTTCAGGCCAACATTTTCCTCTATCCTTAATCGTTAAGGATATTGGATTATCGGGTTAATGTCTGCATAACCCTGACTCTCCTTTAGGATAACCGGTGCACGGTCAGGTTCCTGTTGGTTTTCGGCTGTATGACCTCACTTGGAGGAAGAGAAAGGCTCTCTTTGTGTGTGCTTCGGGCACGAAGATCTTGATCAGAGGTGTAGTGTTAACTTGATCAAGAGAAGGATCCTTGATTAAGGATAATACTTCTTTAAGAACTTGCCATTGATCGGCATCATGAGTAGGTCGCCATCTGAAGTCATAAGGCGGTATGCTCCGTTTGAATAGACTGTTTCTACCACAAACGGTCCTTCCCATTTAGGCTGAAATTTGCCTTTGGTCTTGTGCGTCATAATCATCGGTCGTCTGACGGCTAAGACCAGGTCTCCTTTCTGGAAGATTCTCTGTTTGACCTTCTTATTGAAGGCTTTTGAGATCCGAGCTTGATATAGCTCGATATGCTGCTGAGCTTGTAGTCGCTTTTCGTCCAAAGCTTCGAGCTCTTGAAGGCGTAGGCGATCATTGTCCTCTGATGTGGTTTTAGTAATCAGAGCTATACGCAACGATGGCATCTGGATTTTCAATGGGAGGACTGCTTCGCACCCATATACCAGGGAAAAAGGCGTATTGCCTGTCGGTGTCCGCACCGTGGTTCGGTAGGCCCAAAGACATTCACCGAGTTTTTCGTCCCAATCTCGCTTATTCGAGGAGACGAATTTCTTGAGCAGCTTGATGATTGTTTTGTTGAATGCTTCCGCCAAGCCATTGGCGGCAGGATTATAGGCAGTTGAAGTCACATTCTGAATTCGATATTTATCGCAGAACCGATAGAATACTTGGCTTATGAATTGGGGACCGTTGTCGTGGATGATCCGCCTAGGTACACCAAATCGATGGATGACGTGGTGCTTGATAAAATGAACCACATTGGAGGTTTTGACTTCAACCAGTGGTATAGCCTCCGCCCATTTTGAAAAGTAGTCGGTTACTGTTAGGATAAACCAGTGACCTTTTGTCGAAGAAGGGCTGATTGGCCCTACGACGTCGATTCCCCATGCTTCAAATGGCCATGAAGCAACAGTTGGGTGGAGCAGCTCCGAAGGCTGGTGTATGAAATCCGCATGAATCTGGCATGCTTTACACCTTCGTGCGTATTGGATGGCATCGGCTATCATAGTTGGCCAATAGTATTCAAGTCTGTGCAACCTGTCTTTGAGCTTTGGACCTAGCTGATGAGCTCCGCAAATGCCGTCATGCGCTTCTTGGAGCGCTTCCTGTGCCTCTGAATTGGAAAGGCAACGGAGGAGAAGACCGTCATATGAGCGACGGTAAAGTGTCTTCAAATCGGATCGTAATAGAACCGAAGAGACCTTCGTCTGATGGACGCTGCTTCCTTGGGATTGTCTAGAAGCAGACCGTGTAAAGCATAGTCGATGAGAGGAAAGCGCCAGTCTCTTGGTTCAAGATCCGTGGAGACATTATAGACTTCTCGAGTTCTTAGTATGTGCTTGGAGCATACAAGATGTCGAGTTGCGACTGTGAGGTGATACTCGGTGTCGGCTGGCAAGGCTAGCGTCGTCACTAACGCAGCGAGAGCGTCCGCCTTGGTATTCTGAGATCGGGACACATGCCCGATGTAGAAACCTTCAAATAGGTTAGCCAATTCGATGGCTGTATGGTAGTAAGGCACCAAGTCCTCATGGCGGACTTCGTACTCGCCTTTAACCTGATTGATGATCAGTTTTGAATCGCCATAAGCTTCGAGGTAGCGTACCCCCATTCCATGAGTGAGTTGAAGACCGATGAGCAGAGCATTATATTCTGCAATATTGTTGGAGCATGATTCTGTCAGAGAAAATGCTCTGGGCAGGACATGATTCTGTTGGGAGATAAACACAACCCCCACTCCGGCAATAATCTTGCCTTTAGGGCCCATTCGGGATGCTCCATCAAAGAGCATCTGCCACACTTCCTCTTCTGAGGTTGCATAAGACTCGAAGACCTCATCGGGGATGTCTTCGTGAAGTTTTGAATGCTCCGGAACTGGATGAGCAGCCAAGAATTCTGCAAGGGCCTGGCCTTTAACCGCCTTCTGAGGCGTGAAGATCATGTCGTATTGAGACAATAAAAGTGCCCACTTAGCCAATCTTGAATTCAGTGATCCTGGCTTCGTCATAAGAAGACGCAATGGGTTTACTCTGGAGATGACATGTATGGTCTGGCCGACCAAATAATGTCGGGTCTTCTGAACAGCGAAGACGAGAGCTAAACACTCTTTCTCGATAGGGTTGTAGCGAGATTCCGCTCCTATGAGAGTTCTGCTCAGATAATAAATGGCCTGCTCGTGGCCATTGTCGTCCTTTTGAGCGAGGAGGGCACCGAGGAGTAATCCATAGCCTTTACATAAAGCAAGAATGGCTTCCCTGATGTAGGGGCCACTAAGACTGGAGGCTAAGACTGGAGGCTTTGTGAGGTACCTCTTGACGTCTTCATAAGCTTCCTGACAAGCTTGATCCCATACGAAGGAGGCACCCTTTTTCATGAGTCGGGTGAACGGTTTACAGCGGCCTGAGAGATTTGCGATGAACCTTCTGATATAGGCCAGCCTGCCTTACAAGCCTCTGAGCTCTCTGAGATTCCTTGGTGGATGCATGCTCTGGATGGCTTTGACTTTGTCTGGGTCAAGATGGATTCCTTTTGATGTGATAATAAACCCAAGGAACTTGCCACTCGAAACTCCCAAGAAGGATTTTGTCGGATTCATTTTCAGTTGATGAGCTCGCATTATGTCGAACATCGTTCTCAGGTCGCGAAGATGTTCATTCTTGTTGCGGCTTTTGACGGCAATGTCGTCGACATAGCATTCCACCGTTTTTCGGAGATGATCGCGGAAGATCGTACTCATTGCCCGCTGGTAGGTTGCTCCGGCGTTCTTCAGTCCGAAGGGCATTACAGTGTAACAGTATACCCCTAATGGTGTTCGGAACGAAGTATGCTTCTCGTCGTCGGGGTACATCTTAATCTGGTTGTACCCTGAAAAGCCGTCCATGAAAGACATTCTTTCGAACCCGCATGTGTTGTCAATCATGACGTCGGTGATGGGCAGTGGGAATTCGTCTTTGGGACAGGCCGTATTGAGATCACGGTAGTCGATGCAAATCCGTATTTTCCCGTTCTTCTTGAGGACGGGGACTATATTAGCCACCCAATCTGGATGTTGTTCCTCCCGGATGAAGCCACATGCAATGAGCTTGTGAACTTCGGCTTCGATATCTTCCATGATGTTCGGGCGAAACCGACGTTGTTGCTGCTTGACTGGCTTGACGTCAGGCTTGATGTTTAGACGGTGCATAGCGACCTGTGGATCAAGTCCGGGCATATCTTCGTAACTCCATGCGAAGACATCTATATACTCTTTTACGAGTATTATCAATTCTTCCTTTCTATAAGTGATAAGCTTTCACTTATAAAGATGGGTTTGGGATGGTCTTGACTACCCAAGTTGACCTGCATCACCTTGTCTTCAGTGGGTGGCTCGCGCAGTTCGAATCGCTTTTCCCATTGAAGGTCTAACTGCTGGGCCCATGGTTCCTCATCAGTGGCTTCTGCGGGCTCCAATTGACTGCTTGAGGTCATATTAACAGTGAGGTTTTGAACATTCCTCCTATGCTGATATCAGAGTCCCACTCGGAGGACGAGGCTGAATGTGATGGAATTGGTTCATCGTCTTGGACTTAAACGGTTGCTGACGATGTGGGTGTAACGTATCCCAACCCCCTGCGTGTACTATCATAGTAGTTTGCAGGCTTCCCTTTAGGCACAAAGTTCCGCATCAAACCGCGCCTTCCTTTTCCGAAATTCAGGCCTGCTCCATGCTTCAAGTCGTACCCCATTTTCTTCATAATATGGCGTGCTGGCCGCGCGTAATGAAAGAATTATGGAGTGTCTGAGTCTGAACTTGAATCTGCGACCGCAGGTCCCCGCGGTTGGGTTCTACCGAAGAATATCGGTAACTGACCTTCTTTGGATGGCGGGATCACCAGTGTGGCCCCTTCTATAGCTTCCATAGATGTGCTGGCCACACTTGGCTCATGTACGGGCACATGCAGAGAGCCATCCGTAATGGATTTAATCGACCCAATACTCGCAGGATAATCAAAAGAAATATTATCATTAATTACCCATTCACCTTCATCCTCTGAAGGAGTAATACATAGGGGATTATTGAGACATGCTATAATTGGTTCACCAGTCAGAATGGCTAGCATGCCTGCTTCGGATTCTGAATCCGCCTCGTTGCCACTTTTCTCATCGTCCGGCAACGATTCTTTAGTTGTCTCACCGGCCTCTTGATATAGGAGAGCGTCGGTGAAGTAGTTTTCCACCCCTTTGAATGGTTGCCTCTCAGCAAAGACAGTTCGTACTGTCGCATCATCTTCAACATATTTGAAGCATTGATGAAGGGTGGAAGGGACGATCCAGTTGGCATGGATCCATGGCCGTCTCAGCAGCAGGTTATATGATGTGTCAGCATCAATGACATAGCATGTCACTTCTGACTTCAGGCTCCCGATTCTGCAACGGAGTCAAATTTTTCCCAGTGGATGACTGCTCCCGGCGTTGAAACCGTATATTGTAGTAGTGGTTGCAGACAACCTATACAATGGTATGCCGAGGAAGTAGAGAAGCCTTTTGGGGATGATACTGAGTGCAGACCCCAGATCGACTTGTACCCTCTCAATGCATGTTGAACCGATATATCCGGTGTAGTACAGAGGTCGATCGTGCTTGTTGTCTTTGAGAAGCATATCTTCCGCTGTGAAGGTAATAGCGGGCACCTTTGATTGTGCATGATGACATTCCGGGAAAGGAGACTGGACGTCGTTGTTAGGGATCTCAGGCATGCATGTCAGAAAGGATTCTGAATTGGCTAGCGCATCCCTGAGTGCTTCTCTTATTTCTTTTGAGAGGCGAAGGAGCTCGTGTATAGTGATACGAGCTGGGATATTGGCCAGCTGAGCCAATATGTCAAACCGAAAGGGCGTATCAAACCCTTGGCCTGGTGGTTTCTTCAACACGTGGTCGAATCGTACCTCCCTAGACCTCTCTTTTCCCTTGGTTGGGATTGGAGTGGATGCTGGTACTTGCACTGACGTCGTTTGCTGTTGTGTCTCGTCAGTAGACTTTTTATACTGCCTCAAGTATGATTTTCCAGATCGGGTGCCCGTCTGTTGAGGCGCATCGGCTTGCGCTGCGCAGGCAAGCTTTTCTCCTTCTGAATCACTGAGGGAAGCCGATGTAAGATTGCCGTCGTCTGGCAGGATGGAGATGACATTGCAAGACTTGCCCTTTGAATTGGGCTGCTTTGGATCCCGCTGTACGTCTTGGACGAGGTCTGGATGTATCCACATGACTTCTCCTGTCTCCAATATTAAGGGAACAAGACCCTTATTATGTTGAGCTATAGCTGGAGGATGCTTGACTTCCAACCGTGGCGCAGGGGCTACATAAGTCCCGTCAGGACTGTGACCTTTGGAGCTTTGCCGAACTCAAGAGTTACCATATTTTCCAAACCCTAGCAAAAACACCAAAAAGATTGTTCAATTTAAAGCCCAAAACTTTTTTTGATTGCTGTGAAAATACTAGAGAGTCAGGAAAAATTCGCACAAAAAATCTTAGAGAAAAACTCTTTCCAATGGGGTATTTATAGGCCATTTGGAAAACTAGCCGTTGGCAGCAGATCCTGCCAAAAATGAATTACCGGTCGACCGGTCGGTCGACCGGCCAACGGTCACATCTTGACCGTTGGCAGCAACCGGTCGACCGTACGGTCGACCGTCCCAGATACAGAGAGCAACGCTCTCTGTCCGGTCGACCGCTCGGTCGGCCGGGGGCAAACAGAGAGCAACCTGCTCTCAGTCGGTCGACCGTGCGGTCGGTCGGCTCATGGGGCAGCCAGCGTGCACGTATCCGTGCACGTCGGTCGACCGCTACGGTCGACCGGCCTAGCCTGGCAGCTGTAGTTCTTGGAAAAACTTGGTTTTTAAAGACTTAAAAATTCTCATAAAATCTCTAAAATTTCACAAAAATAGTTTTCTCATTTTTCATTGAAATACAAACTTGTGTTAAAAAGTTTAACACAAATCTCAAACATTTTGAACTATTTTTGTGTTATAGAAATTTTGCCAAAAACCAAAAACTGTATTTTCTAAAACTTGGATTTTTGAATAGAAAATACATTTTGTCCAAAACACATCCAAATACAAAAACATGATATTAAACAACATTTATGCATGATGTATATGGATATTATTCTATATACATGAAACATATATATATATCCATGTTTTTGACTTTAATTCCAAAAATATGTTTTGTTAGAATTATCAAAACATAAAACACATGAAATAGACTATCAAGCTAAGTTTGTTTAAGAGTTGAAGCATGCATGTATGTAGAACAAATCTAATATATATTAAACCATGTAAACTTATTTTGAATCTATCTATTCATGCAAACCAAGATTGGTTAAACCAAAAACGGAAAAACCGAAAACCAATATTCAAAACATGAGACGTGTGTGTTGTGAACTTGAGCATATCATACTATTCTAATCTTTATAATTTGGATCTAAACACAAAACTAAACTATGGTACCGAAGTCTTCTTGTAGAGTGCCGTCTCCAAGCCGACTCGATCCAAAACTCCTTGATCCACCGAGCAAGTGCTATATATGATCTTTGACGCTCGGGCTCTTGAATCAACATGTGAAAGCTTCTAAATCATCTTGTTGAAGCTAATCACCTACTAATAACTTGATTAATGATCTGAAACTAAAATCACAAGATTATTAGTACACATAACTACATGAGTTAATCATCATCAAAACTAGAGTGGAAGGCTTCTGGCCCACACTTTTTAGGCTAATCACTATTTTTGTACACACACCATGGACTTCATGTCACCACCCATGTTTGACATTCTTAACATCCAAACTTGGAAGGTTAAGATGTCTTTGTACCTCAAGGCCCTAGGCATTCATGTTTATTTTGCCACAACTAAAGATTCATATTGTTTAAATGGCAAAAATAATGAGGCTAATGCAAAAGCCCTACATGCTTTGAAGAGTACCCTAAATGATGAATATTTATCTAGGATTGCTAACATTGATTCGGCTTTTATAGCATGGAACACCATCATCTCCCTAGGCGAAAAAGATCAATATTATACGGGGAGCGACTCGGATGTTGGAAGCGACACTTCCAACGCGTGCTACATGGTCCAAGGGGATAACCCCCTTGAGGTAACTACCGAATCCGAGGTAGATGAAGATGTTGACATGACTTATGATGAGCTTACTTTTTTTTGTCAACAACTTCTTGAAAAATATGACATGCTTAGAAAAGAAAATAAGAAAATGAAAAATAAATTGATTGCATGTCAAAAGAAAAGATTCTCTTCAAACTAATTTTGAAAATGTTTCAAAAAAAATGATGTTTTGAAAAATGAAAATGTTTCCTTACTTTCTAAGTTGAATGATCTTTGTGAAGGAACACTATTTTGAAAAATAAAGTTATTTTGGTGGAAAAACAAAAAGAAGTTGCTTTTCAAGAAACACTTCTTTAAAAAGAAAAATTTTAGATAATGAAAAAGAAAATGTTTCGAAAAATAATAAGAAAAATGTTTCACAATCTCACCATGCTTTACATGCCACCATTGATAATAGTGAGATTAATGTTTTAAAAAATAGGATTAGTTGTTTGAGCTCCACTTTGAGCTCATGTGCATTCAACTATAAGAAATTGGAGTCTTTGTTTTCTAAGAAACAAACTCCACATATTCATGCACATCATCATCATGCATTTGCTTATGTTGCACGCCACGATCACGCCCTCACACATAAGCGTCCTAAGGTGTACAAATGTACACATTGTGGCCGCAAAGGCCATTTAGCAAAGTTTTATTTTGATAAGTTACATTATTTAAATTTTACTAAGAAAAATGTTTGGGTGCCTTTCAAAGCTAACCTCCAAGGACCCAAGAAAAAATGGGTACCAAAATTCCCACCTTGTGTTTTTGATGTAGGTGAGGGCTCTCACAAGACGTGAGAGATTTGGTGCCTTGATGGTGGATGCACATGGACTTGATGGACACATATATAGATGCATCGCTATCAAGGAGGTTTGGTGGGTCAACCACCATGTTTGGAGTTTTGAAACATAGTTCCCTAGTTGGTAACTATTTCTAAACTCTTAATTTATTTACATGCTTATTCATGATTGATGATCTTTAGCATGTTCATGTTTTAATTGTTTTTGTGCTTCATGTGGTAAATACTAGTTTAAATGTAGTTTTTATCAAAACTTGTATTTATACATGTACAAAGTGAACAAAAACTGATCTATATATGTTTGCACTTCATGTTCATTTGTACTCACTTTATGCACATGTATAGGCTAGTTTTGATGATTCTCTCATTATACTTGTTTTGCCTATTTTCATGTTTTACTTCATGTATATGCATTTTTATTCAAATCTAATAAATATACATGTATACCCTTTTTGAGTCTCTTGCCTTCATGAAAATACCTTTAATAGACTCTTTTATGTTTGGGATATGTATGCATATTGTTAGTTTTGGATAAATCATACATATACTAGAAGTTTATTTTTAAATTGAAAAATGAATTTTCATGATTTTTGTTTTGATAAAATGATAGTTGTTTCGAGCTTCATTGACTATTTTCATGAAAATGCTAGTTACATGATTTTTGAACACTCACACCTTATTTGTTTATTCATGACTTTGTTTCATGATTATTTTTGAGCTTTATGGACCATGGGTGCTTGAATTTTTGTGTATATAGTATGATTCATGAAAAACATATGATTTGATTTCTTGTTTTTGAAGGATCTTTAACTAGTTTTTTCAAAAATTATTTTTAACTAGTTATTATTCTTCAATTGGGTAGTGGTTTTTCGCTATAAAATATTTTAAAACCCTATTTTCAATCCCTACCTATCCCTCATGGGCGGATGGCTGGGCGAGTATGCCTTGTAAGCTTTATTGAAAAATCCTTTACCTTGTGCATATAAAGGGTGGTAGGTTATGAGTTATATACTTGATTTACATTGTTATTTTCAATTGGTATCATTGGATCTTTTCAATTGGTATCTAAATTGATAATTTTGTATATACTCATATTTTGTTTTCTATATATGTATACTTCATTATTTTCATAATATCAATTTTATTGGTATTCTATTTCTCATACATATATATGATTTTCATGTGCTTGCTTTACAATGGGTTTACATATTTAAAACACAAAATAAGTTTATGCTAAGCTTAAGTTAAAACTTTATTTTCAATGGTATCTCAAATAACAATGCATAAGCTTATGAAAATAAAATTTTTGATCATTGTTTTTCAATTGATATCAATATGTTTCTATTTCAAATTTGTTATAAATTTACAATTGGTATCAATATGTATTGCCTAAAAAAAAAATTTCAAAATTTTAATGTTTATTTTGCAATTGATATCAACATGATTTTTTTTACAATTGGTATCTTAAAATTTGATTACAAGTGGTACCTTAAAATTTTTATGATTTACTAAGATATCTCAAAATTTGTTTTTAATGAGAAAATCAAAATATTTTTGATTTGTATTGCTTATATGCAAGGAGAGCTTAACATCTCTTCTACATATATATTCATGTTGAGTGTATCTTGTATTGAGGAGCTTGACAACTCTTCTTTATGCGGTACACGTGTGTAGGGGGAGCTTCACATCTCCTCTTATGCATTACAGATTATGTGTTATGTGAATTGGGGCCTGTCATCCCTTCTTCATGTAATGCATATATGTAGGGAAGCTAACTTAGCATCTTCCTCTTCATGAATATATATCGCATATAACCTTTTATTGATTTGTTTATGATTACCCCTTTATTGATTCTATGTTTTCGGACAAAAAGGGGAGAAAAATTTGTTGGTTTTGTTTTTACTTTAACCCCTTTGTTGATGATTGACAAAAAGGGGGAGAAGTATTTGAGATATATACATGTTTTCCTTCCTTTATTCATAAAGGGGGAGTAGTATTTATGTTTATGCATATATGTTTTGTATGACAAATAGGAGAAAAAGAATTTGATTTTTTTATGCTTGATTGGCATGTTTTTATCTCCATACATTTGCATACATGTTTATGTGCTTCATTATCATATTACTTGTTTATTTGGTATGCATGAGTTAAGGGGGAGCTTCTTTAGAGCTTTACTTTAATCCATGCATATATACTTCATGAGTTTTGTCATCATCAAAAAGGGGGAGATTATTGGCCCAAAGGCCCATCACTCTAGTTTTGATGATGATCAACTCATGTAGTTATAGTACTAATGATCTTGTGTTTATTTAGTCTCAGTTTTATGATCAAGATCTTAGTAGGTGCATAGTTTCAACAAAGGACTTAAAATCAAGTTTTGGAGCTTGCACGGTGTTTGGACCAAGTCAAGAAGGCTTCAAGTGAAGACTTCAAGAAGATGAAGGCTTGTGTCTAGGTTTGTTTAAGATTTTGTTTTTAGTTAAAATGTAAAGTGTAATACCCCGTTCCCGGAATACGTACTTAGTTGCGTATTCAGTTTTTTCGATCGTATTTTTCGATTTACTTCCTGTATTTGACCGATTTCTGTTTTAAAAATCATTTTCCAATATTATATATTTTCTATGATTTTCTGGAGTTTTCCTGAATTTAATTAAATATTTTTTCAAAACCGGTGTCGACCAGTGCCGCTGATCGATTCTCGGATTTTTAATTCACAAACAGTTAGGAATTTCTAGAAGGTCCTTTAGACTTTATTTCTTAGAATCATATTTTCTATCTAAATACTTTTTCTGAGAATTTTATGAATTTATGAAAATTCCAACGGAGTCGGTAGATAACTGATTCCGGGATTTTTAGTTTTAAAACTATAAATTATTTCTTCAAACGGATTTCACTATGAGTCTTAAAATAATATTCTTGATTTTTAATAAATTTTGCGAGTCGTTCCGAGATACTTGAATTTCGGACGATTTCGGTATTTTCCGAAACGTTTTCCGCATCCTCGACTTAAACCGGGAATTTGTCTTTTCATTTTTAACCCAAGAGAAAATATTTTCATTTTTAATTTCCTTTCCTTTTTCCTTTTTCTTAATTTCCTTCCTTCCTCCACAACCACAAATTTTTCCATTTCCAAAATTCCAATTCTTTTTCCAAAATTTCACCTCCACTCACTCCCACCTACTTCCTCATTTAATGCATCTCTCTCTCTCTCTCTCTCTCTCCCATGGCCGCCAAGTGGCCAAGAAGAGGGACACTCATCCTCCCTCCTATTTGCAATAAACCCCCTCTCATTTGCATCATTTGCATCTCCTTTACAAAATCCCAATCCTATATAAACATTCCCTTTACACTTCTTTTCTTTTTTTACTTCCTTCCACCAAGAGATAGCCTTCACCCAAAATCCTCCTTCATCTCAACTCAAACCCTAACTCCACAATACCAAGGTCTTCATCTTCTTCACCTCAAGCAACCACCACTTCCTTGGATTGGGATCGTCCGCAATATCACCAAGGATCAAGTTGGTGATATCGTCGACTACGAACTCTTCGGAACTCGTTAAAGCTTCAATTAAACCAATCCAAGTGAGTATTTTTACTCACCAAGACTAGGCAACTTCTTTATATACTTGTGTTGTCAATTCATGTACACTTATGCCATAAAAATCGTATTTTTAGATCATCAAACACAACCAACAAAACCCTAATTCGTACCCAGTTTTCCCACGATTAGTCGACTTAACCTAGGAATTAGTCGACTAACCCACCTGTTCTGAAACATAACTTCTCTGGAAACACAGTTTTAGTCGACTTATCCTTATTAATAGTCGACTAATCTTTCCTGAACCAGAAAACCCAACTCTCGGTTCCAGTCGACTCATCCAAAATATTAGTCGACTTAGGACCCCTAGTCGACTACCCATCCCCCTAGTCGACTCCTGTTTTCCTGAAATAACACATCAACTCTCTGTATCACAGACTTAGTCGACTTAAGTATCCGTTAGTCGACTAGTAGTCCCTGTTAGTCGACTACCCTTACAACCCTAGTCGACTAACTTTTCCTGAAACAGAATTACAACTCTCTGGAACCCAGTTTTAGTCGACTCATCTAGACTGTTAGTCGACTTAAGACCCCTATTAGTCGACTAATCCTTCCACCTAGTCGACTAATTCTGAATGTCTGACTTAGTTGATTTCCTATCTGAATTTGGATTTTACCTTTGATACATGTGTGACATATTATTCCTGTTCATGCTTCATAACTGGTACTACATGACATGTTACTTGATGGACATTACCTCATATTACTTCATGACTTGTTATTACATATCATCGCTTCATAACTTGTAAAATATGAATATCACCACTTATCATGCCATCACTTGAACCAAGCATGATACACTTGACTTTCGTATAAAATGGACCAACTTACATATGGGTCGGGGGAAACATACGGATATCGATATGTGTTCGTGTTTACAGTGGCATTAGGTATATTGTACAATCATATTCCGGTCTAACCTGAGGGCCTCCAGGGGACCGAGGGGAGTGCTTGCTCCCTCTTCCTGAATACTGTCATGACAAAGGGCATACATAAGTCCCTCCTGTTAGGCCTTGCGGCTGGTTCCGTTACCAAGCAACGGAACACCCTGGACCGTGGTCCCGGGCATGCACGGGACCCACTGTAAACATAGTTTGTCGATAAACCGCTGGTTTCCAATAACAACCTTGCTTTGCTAGGATATGGATCTATGTGCTCTGGGACGCTGGGTCACATAGCTAGATATCACAGTAAGACAAGTAATAATAATAAGACGTTAACTGTAGATCTATTGCATTATGACTGTATCTCCTCATGCTATCCATTACTTGTCGATTTATATTCCTTGTACTGTTCCCACTTCCTTATTCATGTCTCTTAGCCACTTGGCTATAGTTGTTTATTGTTAACATGTCTTGACTCCCTTGGATTTGCATATTCAGATCCCGAAGCTTGGAACGAAGTGGAGCCATCCACGGAGGATCAAGCTTATTTTAGTGAGCAGGCCGAATAGTTCCAGTCCCTTCGTGCTAGATTCTCTCTTTTGACTCGCGAGATCTTCATCCACCTCGTGAGCTTTTGTACACATATTGTGTATTTTACTTTTGGACTTGGTTGTGATGTAATACACATGTATTGTGTAATACTTTATCATATCTTGTATAACTTTGTATGTGTACTTTTTAGTTGGCATATGTATGGATACTACGCTTTGTCGTGTACTCTGATTCTTGTTGTACTTATTTGCTTAGCGTATATACGTGTGGGGCATTTTCTGACCTACGTATGTACGTCGCAGTGACGTCCCCGTATTCGTGGAATTGGGGCGTTACAGGTTGGTATCAGAGCCTAGGTTCTCACACCTATAGTACAATTAAGCAGCAAATTACTGTAATTTGCTATTGCCAACTACAATGTACAAAGTTATCTAGTCCTTCTTGATCCCTTCTTGATTCCTTCCCTTGTGTCCTAAACTCCTTCCATTTTTTCAATTCCAGTTATCCTTTCCCAAATTATGTATGGAGAGAAGGACGGGACGAAACCATTCCGGACAAGCATCGAATGGACCCGCGGGAGAGAATGTGGACATTCTGAGGGTGATTCAAACCATGATGGAGAACCAGCAGCAACAGACCGAACTTCTTCGGCAGGAGTTGGCAGCCCCTAAGGAACAGAGGCCGGGGAATATTTCAGATTTCAGACGGCTGCAACCGGCCATATTCACGGGTGAAGAGAAACCCCTGGATGCCGAGCAATGGCTGACGGATACATCAGATCTGCTGAATGCAGCCAGAGTACCAAAGGAGAACCAAGTTGAGGTCGCCAAGATTCAGTTAAAAGATATAGCTAGGACTTGGTGGCTAGCTGAGGAGGCCAGACTGGAGAAGCCTGTCACCTGGGACACGTTCTCCAAGAGTTTTCTACAGCAGATTCTTCCCTGCTACTGCTCAGAAAGACATGGAGGAGCAGTTCATCAGATTGCAGCAATGGAACAAGTCAGTGGATGAGTATGCAGCAGAGTTTCTCAGGCTTAGCCGCTTTGCTCCGTACATGGTAGCGGATGAGGAGAAGCGGGCAAGCAGATTCCAGCAAGGATTGCAGATGGACATCCAAGTTTTCTTGATGCCCCAGCAGCTGAAGACCTATTCAGAAGTCCTTACCATAGCTCGGGAAGTGGAGCGTGGGCTAGAGAAGAAGCAAGTGAACCAGTTGAGGAATCAGGCCATGAAGAGGCCGTTTCCACCAATGGGAAGAGGAGGCCCATACAGAGCAGCTAAGGTTCAGGCCAGGCAACCATTCAGACCAGCTCCTTACCAGATGGCTCAATCAGGTCCTATCTGCAACTTTTGCCAGAAACCGGGTCATTCTCAGCAGAATTGCCGAAGGGCAAATGGATTATGCTTGGTGTGTGGTTCCCGAGACCATTCCATTGAAGCCTGTCCACACAGGAGAATGGGGATTACCAATCAAGCTCTACCGGCACTTCAGGGACCATATGGACAGAGATCACTTCCAGGGCCACTTGGACAGAGGAACCAGGGACCAGTGATGAGGAGAGCTCCTCCCCCTCCTACACAGCAAGCTATTCGCCCAGTTCAGAGAGGAGCTAGGACTGCAGCAGGGCGTGGAAGGGGGCAAGCATATAATTTGTCAGCAGCAGAGGCTGAGACATCTGAGGAGGTGATAACAGGTACCATCAGAGTTCATTCTAAACCTGTCCTCGCTCTCTTTGATTCCGGTGCTTCCCATTGTTTTATCTCAGACCATTTTGTGGCATTGCATTCTATACCTGTTAGATCTTTAGACCACAAATGGGATATTAGTACTGGGAATGGAGTAGTCGTATCTTCTAGAGTTTGTACTGATTGTCCAGTAGAACTTTGTGATAAGACCTTGGCCATAGATATGCTCGTACTAGACACCAAAGGGTACGACGTAATCTTAGCATGACCTGGCTCAGTCGGTACCATGCAGTTATTGATTGTAGGGAGAAGAAGATTATTTTCAGGAACCCTCTTCAACCGAGTTCCAATTCAGTGGAGAAGTGAAGTCTACTAAGAGAAAGACTCGGATGAGTGCCTCGGAGGTTCAGAAGGGAGTACCGTGTGGGATGAATTCCCAGGAGTGTTTGCTGAGGTCTCAGGACTGCCACCTGAAAGGATGATTGAGTTTTCTATTGATACTGTGCCTGGAACAGCTCCTATATCCAAGGCTCCGTACAGGATGGCACCGACGGAGTTAGAGATTTTGAAGAAGCAGCTGCAGAATACTCTGATAAGGGATTGATTCGGCCAAGCACTTCACCATGGGGAGCTCCAGTATTATTGGCAAACAAGAAGGATGGTGGTAAGAGACTTTGTGTTGATTATAGAGAATTGAACAAAGTTACCATCAAGAACAAGTATCCCTTACCAAGATTGATGATTTGTTTGATCAGCTTCATGGAGCCCGAGTATTCTCTAAATTTGATTTACAGTCGGGTTACCATCAGCTAAGGGTGAGGAAGGAGGATATTCCGAAGACGGCATTCAGGACCCGTTATGGCCACTATGAGTTTCTAGTTATGCCTTTCGGAGTCACCAATGCCCCTTCAGTTTTCATGGATTTGATGAACAGAGTGTTCTCGCCCTATTTGGATCAGTTTGTAGTTGTTTTTATAGATGACATCTTGATCTATTCAAAGAGCAACAGGGAGCATGCAGAACACTTGAGGATTGTATTGCAGACTCTTCAGCAGGAGCAGCTTCATGCTAAGAAGAGCAAGTGTGATTTCTGGTTGGACCGTATAGCCTTCCTTGGACACATTGTTTCAGCGGAAGGAATTTCAGTTGATCCCAGTAAGGTCCAGGCAGTGAAGGATTGGCCAATTCCGAGGACGGTGACTGAGATTAAGAGTTTTCTGGGACTAGTCGGATATTACCGACGCTTTGTCCAAGATTTCTCTAGGATTGCAGCCCCGTTGACCAAGCTCACCCGGAAAGGAGAAAGGTACATATGGACAGAGGAATGTACTGCAGCTTTTGAGCAATTGAAGCAGAGGCTCATTTCAGCTCCAATCTTGAAGACTCCCTCAGGAAGAGGAGGGATGGTCATCTTCAGTGATGCATCAGGAAAAGGCCTGGGGTGTGTACTTATGCAACATGATCATGTCATAGCTTATGCATCCAGGCAACTGAAGACTCATGAGCGGAATTACCCAACTCATGACTTGGAACTAGCAGCTGTTATTTTTGCCTTGAAGATCTGGAGGCATTATCTTCTGGGAGATAAGGTGTTGATATACACGGATCACAAGAGCCTCAAGTATATTTTCTCACAGAAGGAGTTGAACATGAGGCAGAGGTGGTGGCTGGAGTTGATGGCGGACTATGATGTAGACTTGCAATATCATCCAGGCAAGGTCAATACAGTGCCGGATGCACTGAGCAGGAAGCCAGAGAATAGAGTGCTTGTCCAGCTTACTCAGCAGAAGGAGTTGATTCAAGACATCATCAGATTGGACTTGATGTTGGTACAAGGAGGTGATAAGCAGGACAGTTCATGACTTTGCAGATTCAGTCAACATTAATAGATGAGATCAAGGAAGCTCAAAAGGGAGATCCCAGATTGCAGAAATTCCAAGCTCAGGTAGAGGCTGGATTGAGGACTGATATTTGTATTCATCAGATGGTGCTTTGTATTATGGTAACAGGATTTGTGTTCCCCAAGGAGAAATTAGACAGAAGGTTCTAGCAGAGGCACACAGTTCAGCTTATTCTATACACCCAGGGGAACCAAGATGTATCAGGACTTGAAGAAGCAGTTTTGGTGGAATGCTATGAAAAGGGAGATAGCTCAGTTTGTAGCCAAGTGCTTGGTGTGCCAGCAGATAAAGATAGAGCATCAGAGATCAGCTGGACTTCTTCAACCTTTGCCGATACCCGAATGGAAGTGGGAGCACATCACTATGGATTTTGTTACGGCATTACCTCGGAGTCCTAAGGGTAATAATGCCGTGTGGGTAATCATTGATCGCCTCACCAGTCAGCCCACTTCATACCATTCAGGGTGGGTCAGTCAACAGAAGTTCTGGCAGACAAGTACATGAAGGAGATAGTTCGTCTGCATGGAGTTCCAGTTAGTATTGTATCAGACAGAGACACCAGATTCAGATCTCATTTCTGGGAAAGCCTCCAAGAAAGTCTAGGGACTCGTCTGAAATTCAGTACTTCATATCATCCTCAGACAGACGGACAATCTGAGAGGACTATCCAGATTCTTGAAGATATGTTGCGGGCCTGCATGATTGAATTCCAGGGATCATGGGAAGACCATCTTCATTTGGCTGAATTTTCTTATAATAACAGCTATCAAGCAAGTGTCAAGATGGCACCTTTTGAAGCATTGTATGGAAGGAAGTGTAGGTCACCGATCTGTTGGGACGAAGTCGGTGAGAGGAGACTCTTGGACCAGAGATCCTGATTCAGACAACAGAGAAAGTCAGGATTATCAGAGATCACCTCAGGGCAGCACAGAGTCGGCAGAAGAGTTGGCAGACACACTGAGAAGGCCATTGGAATTCCAGACAGGGGATCATGTGTTTTTGAAGATATCACCTGCAAAGGGAGTAATCCGGTTCGGTACTCGTGGAAAGCTTAGTCCGAGATATATCGGCCCATTCGAGATCTTGGACCGAGTGGGAGATGTGTCTTACAGGTTGGCGTTACCGCCATCTTTGGACGGAGTTCACAATGTATTCCACGTATCTCAGCTGAGGAAGTATGTGAAGGATGATAGTCATATCCTGGATCACTCCGAACTGGAACTACAACCGGATTTGTCATATCAAGAGCAACCGATGGCCATTTTGGACAGAAGTGTCAAGACACTGAAGAACAAGGCAATACCATTGGTGTTGGTGTCTTGGAACAGACATGCACCAGGAGAGGCCACGTGGGAACGAGAGGACGTTATCCGAGAGCGTTATCCTCAACTTTTCACATCCTAACTGGTAAAATTCTTCCCTCTTATCCTTCTTTCCTGTTATCTTTCACTTCCTGTTATCCTTCTTTACCGTCACCTTTCACTTTATGAAATTTCGAGGACGAAATTTTTGTAAGGTGGATGGATTGTAATACCCCGTTCCCGGAATACGTACTTAGTTGCGTATTCAGTTTTTCGATCGTATTTTTCGATTTACTTCCTGTATTTGACCGATTTCTGTTTAAAAATCATTTTCCAATATTATATATTTTCTATGATTTTCTGGAGTTTTCCTGAATTTAATTAAATATTTTCAAACCGGTGTCGACCAGTGCCGCTGATCGATTCTCAGATTTTTAATTCACAAACAGTTAGGAATTTCTAGAAGGTCCTTTAGACTTTATTTCTTAGAATCATATTTTCTATCTAAATACTTTTTCTGAGAATTTTATGAATTTATGAAAATTCCAACGGAGTCGGTAGATAACTGATTCCGGGATTTTTAGTTTTAAAACTATAAATTATTTCTTCAAACGGATTTCACTATGAGTCTTAAAATAATATTCTTGATTTTTAGTAAATTTTGCGAGTCGTTCCGAGATACTTGAATTTCGGACGATTTCGGTATTTTCCGAAACGTTTTCCGCATCCTCGACTTAAACCCGGAATTTGTCTTTTCATTTTTAACCCAGAGAAAATATTTTCATTTTTAATTTCCTTTCCTTTTTCCTTTTTCTTAATTTCCTTCCTTCCTCCACACCACAAATTTTTCCATTTCCAAAATTCCAATTCTTTTTCCAAATTTCACCTCCACTCACTTCCACCTACTTCCTCATTTAATGCATCTCTCTCTCTCTCTCTCTCCCATGGCCGGCCAAGTGGCCAAGAAGAGGGACACTCATCCTCCCTCCTATTTGCAATAAACCCCCTCTCATTTGCATCATTTGCATCTCCTTTACAAAATCCCAATCCTATATAAACATTCCCTTTACACTTCTTTTCTTTTTTTACTTCCTTCCACCAAGAGATAGCCTTCACCCAAAATCCTCCTTCATCTCAACTCAAACCCTAACTCCACAATACCAAGGTCTTCATCTTCTTCACCTCAAGCAACCACCACTTCCTTGGATTGGGATCGTCCGCAATATCACCAAGGATCAAGTTGGTGATATCGTCGACTACGAACTCTTCGGAACTCGTTAAAGCTTCAATTAAACCAATCCAAGTGAGTATTTTTTACTCACCAAGACTAGGCAACTTCTTTATATACTTGTGTTGTCAATTCATGTACACTTATGCCATAAAAATCGTATTTTTAGATCATCAAACACAACCAACAAAACCCTAATTCGTACCCAGTTTTCCCACGATTAGTCGACTTAACCTAGGAATTAGTCGACTAACCCACCTGTTCTGAACATAACTTCTCTGGAAACACAGTTTTAGTCGACTTATCCTTATTAATAGTCGACTAATCTTTCCTGAACCAGAAAACCCAACTCTCGGTTCCAGTCGACTCATCCAAAAATTTAGTCGACTTAGGACCCCTAGTCGACTACCCATCCCCCTAGTCGACTCCTGTTTTCCTGAAATAAAACATCACTCTCTGTATCACAGACTTAGTCGACTTAAGTATCCGTTAGTCGACTAGTAGTCCCTGTTAGTCGACTACCCTTACAACCCTAGTCGACTAACTTTTCCTGAAACAGAATTACAACTCTCTGGAACCCAGTTTTAGTCGACTCATCTAGACTGTTAGTCGACTTAAGACCCCTATTAGTCGACTAATCCTTCCACCTAGTTGACTAATTCTGAATGTCTGACTTAGTTGATTTCCTATCTGAATTTGGATTTTACCTTTGATACATGTGTGACATATTATTCCTGTTCATGCTTCATAACTGGTACTACATGACATGTTACTTGATGGACATTACCTCATATTACTTCATGACTTGTTATTACATATCATCGCTTCATACTTGTTAAAATATGAATATCACCACTTATCATGCCATCACTTGAACCAAGCATGATACACTTGACTTTCGTATAAAATGGACCAACTTACATATGGGTCGGGGGAAAACATACGGATATCGATATGTGTTCGTGTTTACAGTGGCATTAGGTATTTGTACAATCATATTCCGGTCTAACCTGAGGGCCTCCAGGGGACCGAGGGGAGTGCTTGCTCCCTCTTCCTGAATACTGTCATGACAAAGGGCATACATAAGTCCCTCCTGTTAGGCCTTGCGGCTGGTTCCGTTACCAAGCAACGGAACACCCTGGACCGTGGTCCCGGGCATGCACGGGACCCACTGTAAACATAGTTCGTCGATAAACCGCTGGTTTCCAATAACAACCTTGCTTTGCTAGGATATGGATCTATGTGCTCTGGGACGCTGGGTCACATAGCTAGATATCACAGTAAGACAAGTAATAATAATAAGACGTTAACTGTAGATCTATTGCATTATGACTGTATCTCCTCATGCTATCCATTACTTGTCGATTTATATTCCTTGTACTGTTCCCACTTCCTTATTCATGTCTCTTAGCCACTGGCTATAGTTGTTTATTGTTAACATGTCTTGACTCCCTTGGATTTGCATATTCAGATCCCGAAGCTTGGAACGAAGTGGAGCCATCCACGGAGGATCAAGCTTATTTTAGTGAGCAGGCCGAATAGTTCCAGTCCCTTCGTGCTAGATTCTCTCTTTTGACTCGCGAGATCTTCATCCACCTCGTGAGCTTTTGTACACATATTGTGTATTTTACTTTTGGACTTGATGTGATGTAATACACATGTATTGTGTAATACTTTATCATATCTTGTATAACTTTGTATGTGTACTTTTTAGTTGGCATATGTATGGATACTACGCTTTGTCGTGTACTCTGATTCTTGTTGTACTTATTTGCTTAGCGTATATACGTGTGGGGCATTTTCTGACCTACGTATGTACGTCGCAGTGACGTCCCCGTATTCGTGGAATTGGGCGTTACATAAAGGATTGAATAGTTGGTGGATTGCTCAAGTATACATATACACACACACTCTTGATTTATATATGTTTTCATAAAAGAATTTTCATTTTAGAAAAGACGTTTCATTTTAACAAAATACCGGTTTGGTTTTTGGTATTCAAAGTTTATATGTTTTAACCAAAATCATGTTTAGTGCTTAATGTCAAAAACATAGATATTTCACCATGTTTGTGTAGTGGATCATATCCATACACACTATGCTTTAAAAGAGTTTAAATATCTTGTTTCTGTATTTGGAGAAGTTTTTAGAAAAATAAGATTTGAAAAATCTACTTTGGAAAATACAGTTTTTCATTTAAGCCATTTTTCCAAGTTACAAAAATAGTCCAAATTATTTGTAACATGTCTTGATTTTGTGCAAGCATGTTTGTTTATCAAAGTATATTGGTAAAACTATTTTTTAGATTTTCTGTGAATTTAGGGGATTTTATTTCAAACAAAAAGATCAAGTTTTCTTTCCCAATCCCTGACCTGGCTTCAGCCGGTCGACCCGGCGGTCGACCGCGCGATGTGCATAGACGTGCACGAGTCTGGCTGGAGGGCCGGTCGACCGACTCGGTCGACCGCCAGAGAGCCTATGCTCTCTGGAAAACCCCGGTCGACCGAGCGGTCGACCGACAGAGAATCTGTTCTCTATTCCAGAGGCTCGGTCGACCGGGCCGGTCGACCGAAGCCCCAACGGTCGGATTTCTGACCGTTGACGGTCGGATTTCTGACCGGGCGTCGACCGACAGCTCTGTCAGACCCCAACGGCTAGTTTTTCTAGCTCTATAAATTGGGGCATTTGGGGGCTGTTTTGATTAAAATTTTAAGTGGATTTTTACAACAGTTTTTCCTACTCTTTTAAGAGGTTTTCTCCACTTATATTAGAGCCAATATTTCCAATCAAAAGGAGAGTTTATCAAGAGTGTTTTCAAAGTGATTTTTCTTGAGTTTTCCTCCACCATTTCCATCCTTATTTTCTCACACAATACTTGAGCTATCCATTGCAATATCTACCCTGTAGGATTAGTTGTGAGAGTGTTTATTGGTGATCAAAGTGTTTAGATCACCAAAAGATCTTTCTTGTACTTTGAGGAGGCGGACAAGTGTGTTCGCAGTGGTTAGAGTTCGTGTGTGAACTCTTGGTTTGAGGTGCGGCCTCGGCGAGCTTGTGGGCTTGCGGTGTGTATGGGCTAGGGAGTCCGAGAGCTTGTAGGTGTTGCGGCACCGAGTGATCCGTGGGATCGATTATAGTGGAAATCCTTCGTGTGTCGAAGGCAGGGATGTAGAGCAAGTGTGCTCGAACCTCGAAACAAATCCCCTGTGTTTGCGATTGCTCACTCTCTCTATCTCCTTATTTATATCTTGCATACTATTATTGTCATTACACTTATATGCTTGATATATTGTGTGCTCATATTGTATATGCTTGGGTTTGTTTGCTAACACTTGTATTTAACCAAGAGAGCCAACGCGGCACCTCAACCCTTATCTAGGGAATCTAGAGGAGTTAGTCCAGAGCCCTTCACGGAGAATTCGGCTACACTCTTGTGTTATACGTGGTGTTTAGTTTAAATAGTTTGTTTAGGTCATAATAGTTTTAATTCCGCATTTAGTGACCATTAGATTAGCCATCACCTATTCACCCCCCTCTAGGTGACTTTACAGATACTACTTTGTTTATTAAGCATGTTGATAGTGAAATTCTTATTGTTCAAATTTATGTTGATGATATAATTTTTGGATCTACTAACGAAATACTTTGCAAAGAGTTTGAATCATGTATGCAGAATGAGTTTGAAATGTCTATGATGGGAGAGCTAAACTACTTCCATGGACTCCAAATCAAGTAAAGAGTGATGGGATCTTTATAAGTCAAATCAAGTATACAAAAAATCATAAAGTCGGACTTGAAGGGTCAAAACTAGCAAAACTCTCATGGCTACCACAATCAAACTTGACAAGGATGAACAAGATAAAAGTGTAGACATAAAACTTTATAGAAGCATGATTGCTAGTTTGTTGTATTTAACGACTAGTAGGCTGGATATCATGTTTAGTGTATGTCTTTATACTAGATTTCAATCTTGACCTAAAGAGTCTCACTTGATTGTGATAAAACGCATTATTCGACCTTAAGGGCACTATAGGAATGGGTCTATGGTATCTGAAGACCGGACAATTTTCAATGACGAGTTTTTCGGATGCTGACTATGCAGGTTGTAGAGTGGATATGAAGAGTACAAGTGAAACATGTCAGTTTCTAGGAAATTGTCTTGTTTCATGGTCTTCCAAGAAACAAAATTCTCTAACCCTCTCAACCGCCGAGGCGGAGTATGTTGCTGCTGGGCTTGTTGTGCACAAGTCCTTTGGATGAAACATACTCTTCTTGATTATGTTTGAATTATGAGCATGTTAAAATATTTTGTGATAATACTAATACTATTCATATGACTAAAAATGTAAATCAACATAGTAAGACTAAGCACATAGAGATTCGATATCACTTTCTTAGAGATCATCATGAGAAAGATGACATTGAAATTGATTATATTTCTACTGAAATTCAACTTGCAGATATTTTTACTAAACCACTTGATTTTAACAGATTCTCTTTTATATGTGGTGAACTAAATGTTTGTATTATTGATTGATGATTTTTCATGGTTGTTTACCTTTTTTGATGTATGACAAAAAGGGGGAGAAGTATGGGTTTGTTTTGTTTATGGGAAAAGTATGGAAGTTTGTTTTGATATTTATCTCATATATTTGTTTTGATGTTTATCTCATATATGTTTTGTTGTTTATCTTCATATATGTTTCATGTTTTGTACTTAATAATAGAGCATCATTTGAGGAGGAGTTTTACCTCCTTCCTATATTTTATTTTATAGCTTATATATTTGTCATCATCAAAAAGGGGGAGATTGTTGGCCCAAAGGTTACAATCCCGGGTTATGTGTTTTGATGATAACAAACCATGTAAAAGCTATTTGGTACTAATAGAAGTTCAAGAATGAATTTCAAATTGGTACACGTATAGACGGCTCAAGCATGGGATTTAGGCTCTAACTTAATCACTGCTCAATATCAAGTTTTAGAGACGCCTGCTTGTAGACTCATCTTATAGATAGTTTTGTTAACGATTAGTATATATGTTTGAAGCTCAAAAATACACACACTAAAATGCACGTTTTCAAAAGTATGATTTTGGTTCTCTCAAATTTTCTAAATATTTTTATAAATGATTAAATTTGTATCTCATGGATAATCATGTTTTCTATCTTCTAAAATCCAAACAAAAATATTTGAAAATTGTATATATCTTCAAAAAGAGTTTTCATCTGTTTTGGCCTAGACCGGTCGACCGGGCGGTCGACCGTGTCTAATATAGGCCAGAACGGTCGACCGCACGGTCGACCTGAGTTCTGGCAATTGGGGGTGTGCACGTTGTGCACGTTCCTAGTCGACCGAGTGGTCGACTGGTCCCCTCTTGCGGTCAACCGGGCGGTTAACCGACTGTAAGCATCCAACTCTCGGTTTGTCACGGTCGACGGATCGGTCGACCGGGAAGAGTTAAAGGTCATATTTTTGAATTTACCGGTCGACCGGTCGGTCGATCGCCAGTATGCCAGATTGGCAATTCTGACTGTTTTGTTTTAATTATTTTAAAACATGTTTAAATTCAAAACGTGTATACTTGATTTTGAGGGTCAATTTATTTCTCTTTTATGCTGGTAAAACTATTCTAAGTTTACTCTTCCTAAAACTTATATAAAGGGTTCATTAGGGTAGATGTTTTTACAGCAACAATTTGAAAGATTCAAAGTTTTATGTTTATTTGAGAAAAAGTTTTTGTTTTAGTTTTTGTGCTTTTATTCTCTGAAATTCTCTTCAGGTTTTTCTAAAATCTCTCTTCTATTTTTAAATTTCACTTATAAAGCCTTGAGCTTCAAATTTATATATATTCTCTAGGGTTTTGTAAAGAAGTATTTTCAAGAGAGTGTTTGTGGTCTTTTGATCACCCAGTACTTATTGTATTGTTACTACGTTACCTCTGGACAGAGAAGTGTGTTGGGGAGTTGTGTACTCTATAGTGGTTGTAATTTCTTGGTGGAAGTTCTAGTGGATTGAAAATCCTTCACGCTGGTGAAGGCGGGGACGTAGAGCGGTGGCTCGAATCTCGAAACAAATCTCTTTGTTTGTGATTGATTTACTTGTTTATCTTATCTACTTTATATTAATTCATTTATTGTCGATTTATACTCTTACAATAAGATTGCATTGAACAACTCAAACTCTTATTTAGAGGAATCATGAGGAAGAAGTTCACAACCCTTCACGGGGTAACGACTTCTAATCTTACTTTGAGTGATCGCTTGCATCATCTTATTTTTATTTTGTATTGAATATTGATTTGATTAGCCTTACACCTATTCACCCCCCCTCTATGTGTAATTTCACAATGAACGTCAATAGCTGTTACGTGAGGTGTGGAAGGCAGGTGAAACACACTTTACATTTGATTTGGGATTGTGTGAAGTCCAAAGAATGCTGGAGTATGGCCTGAAATAGACTATCCATCAATAGCCCACCTAATGACTACACAAGTTGGTGTCATTTGCTTCAAGGTATCAGCCTTGGCAAGGGTGATTCGATGGGGTTTTCGGCAGGAGGCTATTGTCAACACAGGGTGGAGTATTTGGAAAGACAGAAACTATATTGTATTTGATAATAAACTGGAGTTAAAGCAAATAGTGGAGCGGGGAATGATAATGATCACATTTAAACTCACGTTAGAATTTTACATGTGAGAGGATAATGCAATATAGAGCGAGTGGGGTGTAACTCAATTAACCATCAGGTTGGCGGCGAGCATATTTGTATTTGGAATCTCCCCGATCCAACATGAGTGAAATTGAATTTCGACGGGTCTAAAGACTCTGCTGCTTCGGTCGAAGCGGGATGGGGATTTATAATGAGAAATGATACAGGCAAACTGCTGGCTGCTGGAGCGATTTATAAGCAGACTAATGACGTTAACATCGCTGAGATCAGAGGACTGTGGGAAGGTTTCTGTTGGATCAACTATAAGCTATCACCTGAATTAGTGTGGGTGGAAGGAGACTCTTTGAATACTATTAATTCTCTCAAGGAGATGGGGGGTCGGGGGGAAGCAATATGATGATAAATTGCAGGAATTTGATGCGGAGATTGTGGTCAACAAAGGCATCACACGTGTTCAGAGAGGCGAACAGTGCTGCTGACTAGTTAGCAAACTATGGCGGATCTTAAGAGTAGCACGGTACTAGACTGCAAATTTCCCAGACGAGCTCATTGCTGTCCTGCAACGAGACGTCTCTGGATATAGGCATTGCAGGAGATAAAGTGGAGTGGTGTAATTTCTGATTATCAAAAAAAAAAAAAAAAAAAAAAAAGTATTCCCACTTTTCCACCATTACGATGGATGAGATTCACTACAGTCCATAAATGTTGCATATAGTGGAATAATCTATAATAAATATGGAAATAAATATGGTAACAAGGACAGCAAAAATATCCATTTTTCAGGACTAGTTCCTTGAAGTTTAAGGGCTATTTGGTTGCAAGGAAGTGGGCGTAAGTAAGGAAATAGAGAAGTATAATTGCTCACTTCCCTATCTATCCAAACACCAGAAAAGAAAATAAGAAAACCCTTTTTCCTTTTCTCTTTTTCTCTTTTACACAATCATTTTCTCACTTCCAGAGTGCTACAGTTAATTTTGTGGTCATGTAAATCTCATTTGTAATAAGTTGCAGCATAAGACAGTTAATTTTTTGATCATGTAAATCTCACTTGCATTCTAATTACAGTCCATTTTTTATTTTTCTTAATTAATTTTTATTTTAATATTATTTTACGGCCAACTTTGTTATCAACTTTTTCACTTTCACTTTCACATTATCATCCAAACACCGGAAAAGACAAAACATTTTCTAAACCACACTTCTCAACAACATTCAAACACCGGAAAACTTACTAACCAATTCCCAAGTTCCAAAGAGAATTATTATCACTTCCTCAATTCCTCACTTCCTCACTTCCACCCTTACCAAACATGGGAAAGAACTCCAAGCATATAATTCATCTGGGCTCATTGTCTTAGCTCTTTAAGCCCAAAACCCGAACAAGAGCCAGGCCGAAAGAGTTTAGGCCCAAGTGTTCATGTAAAGCACAGCTCGAACCTAATTGTAACCTGATCCCGGCCCAATTTCCTCCCCGACTTATTTAAGCTTTCCTTCCCTTTCCATTTACATAATCCTTTCTTGCGCTAAATATTTTGCTCCCATTGACAGAAGAAAAAATCGTTTCTGATGAAAACAAAGATTGAAGAGGAGATGCTGGGGTCTTGGTCAGCAACTAAACTACTACTACATTGTAAGATGAAGAATGCGAGAAATGACACGTAAGCAAAGTCAAACTTCCTTCGACCTGTCAGCCCAAATATTTCATCCATGTTCAGATCATTGAACTCGATTCCACTGGGCAGCTCCCAGTCAGATCATTGAATTCTTCTGCATCTTCCCAGTATCGTGGATCTCTTCCAATTGCCCATGTATTCACAATCACTCTTATCTGGTATCTAGTAGCCAAACACCTCAATCGTCTTCTCGCACGCTTGGGGCAGTAAAGTGGAGCTGCAGCATGCAGACGTAGAGTTTCTCTGATCACTCGATGGAAGTAGTGTTGAGACTCGGAGGAAGCAATCACGGGTTAATCACCAGAGATCAGCCCACCAGATGCCGATGCAATCTCAAACAATATGACACGAATCGAACAATCAAAAAGAAAGAGAGGAACATACACATTTAATGAGGTTTGGCAATTGCTTATATTCTCGGGGAGAAGAGGAGAGAGATCTTATTCAATCAATTAATTACGATAAAATAAACAGAGATAATATCTTTCTTTATATAACCAGAGAATCCCTGAAGAAAAGTAAATCAACATATCTGAAATCAGATCAGAAACGAAATCAGAATCATAATAGGAAACTATCCAGACCCGACAAACTGCGTTCTGTGCGATCGACCGCTCTCTGTGTAGAGCCAGTTTGGCCTTCTGGCCAGTCGACCTGGCAGACGATCAGGTCTGTAGTTGCTGAGCAGCTCTTCTGGGCAGTTGAGCGGGCGTTGACCGCTACCTCCTTTCTTCTCGTGCACGCTCTTTTTAAGGGGCAGACACATTTTTTTCCAAGAAATTATTTCAGATTTGTATCGTGAACTTTGTTGATAAATGTTAAAACAGAAAATATTCACATCTTGCATTAATTAAGAAAGAGCAGATTACTTATTGGTTGAAGGCGGAAGTCTCGTTCTCCATGTTGTGCGCACCGACAACAACCAATAGAGGATCCAACAGATCTCAACCACAAAGAACAATCCAACAAATCCAAGAGAACAATTCAATCGCAAAAAACGAGATTTAACGAGGTTCGGCCAACGTGCCTACGTCCTCGGGGCAATCTACGGAGAGAGTTTCAATTAGGAAGATGATTACAATAGCTCTGGATCTCTATGAACACAAGAGAGTCCGCAGCTTATTTTTCTCTAGGCACACTACCCTAGAAATTACAATTAGGGCTTAAATACATAACTTCCCGAACACAGCAGTTTTCAGCCTAGACCCGACTGTCGGTCGACCGGTCCGGTCGACCGACTCCCTCTTACGGTCGACCGTCCGGTCGACCGAAACAACCCGAGAGTTGGGTTCCTGCAGAAAGCCTCTCCGGTCGACCGGTCCGGTCGACCGAAACAACCCGAGAGCTCTGTCTTCTGCAGACAGAGTGTTGCGGTCGACCGCTCAAATCCTGTGCACGTTGTGCACGTCGGTCGACCGGACCGGTCGACCGACCTCTGTCTTTTTCTGCTGCTGCTTGCTTTTTCCTGCCCGCTGTTCCTTTGCCTTTCGTCGTACACTCCTTGGCAATCTTCAACAGCACCTGGCATGAATTCACCTCCTCTACTGTACTCTCTCCTCCACCAACATTCTCCACCTCGGTGAAGATTTCCAAATCTGAGCCGATCTCCAACGAACCCCAGTCCATCACCTGGCGAAATCGACACACGATCTCGCGAAATCGACACACGATCTCGGCGAAATCGACACACGATCTCGGCTTGCGCGCACCGGTCGAAATCGACACACGATCTCGGCGAAATCGACACACGATCTCGGCTTGGAATCTTTGGCTCATCTATTCCTGGAAAACATCGCACATGTCTTCCCTGCACTTCACCTTAGGAGAATTTTCATACATGCCGATCACCAACATGGCTTCTACTCCTCAACTTCATGACCTCACGAAGACTTCCTCATGAGCCAACACTGACTCTCCACTGACTAGCTCTATCTAGTCTACTGTCTTCCACTGACGGTCCAACCAAGTCTGTGTAGAGCACACCAATCATCGGCTTCTCCTGGATGCACACCACTCCTTATGCAAGCTCAACATCTTCTCTCCGGAAGATAAACCTGTTCATCGAGATCACACCATCTCACCACTACGTGAGATCCAACTGGCCACACCACTTCACCTCTACATGAAGTCTCTTCACCTCTACGGGGCCGTTTGTTTCGCGTAAAGTCCGTAATTCGTAAATGACTTACAACCCAGTTACAACTACGGCGTTTGTTTGGACCGTAATTCGTAAAAGACTTACACAACCCAATTACCCCTCACTTGCAACCCAA